>JAVTVY010035060.1:0-136797 GCA_036873755.1 Hanleya hanleyi | reverse complement strand
GTTGTTGTTGTTGTTGTTCTTGTTCTTCTTCTTGTGACTTTTTGAAATGCACATGCGCTAAGAGAGTGTGATCTCTGCCACACTTTTCTTTTCAACCTCCGATCTCACATGACAACACTGTCTTCAAGCTCGTTTGAATTCATTTGCAACTATATTCGGTGGAATTAATTATTGCTTCGTTAATTTCCGGATTGGATTTATTATACATGAGAATTGTGTGAATAACGTCAAAGGACCTAGGCTACGAAGTAGGGTAGGCATTAGGACTCGCTTGGACCCCCAGTTGAAATCCTGCCAATATTAAGATGGGCACGGCCCAAGTTCGAATCACCAGTGATTTTAATCAAAAATCACCAAAAGTAGGTCAGCTCGAAACATGCTGGCAGCAGTCCCCTAATGCACCTTCATGCCCAGTGTGAATAACGTCACAGGACATAAGAAGTAGGGTAGCCATTAGGACTCTGACGTACGCTGAACTATTGGACCCCCAGTTGAAATCCTGCCTATATTAAGATGGGCACGGCTCAAGTTATATTCACCAGTGATTTTAATCAAAAATCAGCAGAATTTTTCATCAAAAGTAGGTCAGCTCGAAACATGCTGGTAACAGTCCCCTAATGCACCTTCATGCCAAAAATCAAGGTTCTAATATCAACGGTAACACTCAGATATAACATATCTCTCAGATATAACATATATATAAATATTAATATTCATGTCACTGTTCATTGTTTCTCTTGTTGTATTCCTCTTAAAATTTTGCACTCTGCCTTTGACTGGTGTTTGTACAATAAAATCTTGAATCTTGAATGCTTATTTTGCCGACGAAAGGATTCAGATGGACTCACTCATTACCGGACAATTTCAAATGGTAGCCCACTTCGAAGGGACAGAAATGACTATGTAGTATTTAATGAGTTAGACACCCCTGTGGGCGAACAATACCTCGCAGTCGTGCAGTTATATTGAGCACTTTCGGTTACTAGCATGACATTTTGCAAATAGCTATTTTGAATGATTCTCTTTCGGACCACAGCCTCTATCCTCATTCTCGCAAGCCAGGGCCTTGATTCGCTGGTATTGATGTTCCCGTCCTCTTCCGCACTCAGAATCCCTTTAGAATAGCATTAATCACTTCCGTAAATTCAATACTTATGTGTATCAGCAAACAATGCGCAGAAACATATTGCATTTGACACCATTCTCTCAAGACGGAGCCCTTTTCTGCTAGAATTTACTGGTTCTATACAAAATTTACGTTACTTTGTCAATCAGTTTTACGTATGGAATTACGTCATATATAGCAGTTACTGGCCATAAAAACGATCTAGTTGACTTCGTGGCCAAAAGCTATGGCCTTTGTTTTCCTGGAGGGGTTTTTGAGTTTGATTTTGATACTTAGATACCTTTCGCATTGACTTTAACTTGGCAGTCATTTTCGCGAATGCAACAATTTGATGTATCAAAAGATAATAACGAGAATTCGACATCATTCTCTTACACACAGACCTTGTTTAGTGAACTAGCCCCGAAATTTCGCACATGAATCACCTTCGGAATGACTTAGTGACAAACATATTCGCGAATTGAGTATAGGAAGATATCCATAGATACTGACTAGAAATGTTTCTTGTTTGCAGAATTTGATTTTAAAGAAAAGAAATTAATAAAATTAGCAACCTTCGAAAAGGCTTGGCCGAACATGTCAGTTGAGATGATATTTCCTAAGAATGAAATAGTTAATCATTTATATAGAAGAAGCAAGCCATGTCTTGGTATTGACTTACTGCGTGGAAAAGAGTGGCAAGCAATTTAGTTCGCAGATGATAACGAACGTAAATGCAGAAACCTAATTAATTATTTTAATCGAATATCAAGACTGTAACAGGCCTCAATTTGAATAGTGAAAATGTGTCATTATGCCTCTTGGACAGTTCGATAAAGCCTTAAATCTCATTCCGTAGTTTCACAGATCGAAGTGATAGACCTGATACTAAATTTATTGAAAAATAACTTTGAAGGAAATATAAATTTTCCATTTTGATCGGCAAATTAAGCGATAATGGAGACTGAAGAGCGAAGATTTTCGCGCTATGACTAAATCCTCGAAATTTGTTTGGATTTCCAAATATTTGAAAGTCTTTTTGATTTGCAAAAAGTAACGACTGAACCGAATGTTTTGAAACTTGGCATACACGATACTTGTACCAAAACATTGCCAGAGCGATCATGGTGAGTTCGTCTGTCAATTCAGTATAGACGACACGGCCGAGTCAAAATCGTCGGATTTTGAATGGGGAAAGTGAATATATATATATATGATATCAGAACTATTACGCAATCCCTACAATTGTGGGTTACAAGTTGAAAATTACTTCCCTTGGCATAAAAACACCGGCAGATGGCGCTTTTTTCTACAATTACCACTACCTCCGCTGATATGTCTTTCACTGTATTATTGCCACTGCCGCAGGTTTTGACTACAATGTAGTCATTTCTCACTTGTTTTTAGTTGGGTGAAAATGGGTGATATGACTTGCATTTCTCCATTACTCCATCATGAATCATGACGTAGCTGATGAGGATGTTCCATTCTCGGACCTGATGTCTTTTTTGCCATTCTATAACGAAAACGTCATACAGGAATCATATGATCAGCCGACTAACCCATCCCCTACCGTGGATTTTACATTCCTAAGTAATAAATGTTTTAATCCCTTACAATTAAATGACATCGACCGTAGCAAATCCCTAATTGATGACAATGAATATGAAATCTACCACTGGAAAAATATTGATGCTCATCAATCAAACTATTTTACCGAGACGTCATTTATAGAAGAAATAAATATTCACAATTTCGAACGAGATGAACCACTATCATTTCTGCACATGAAATGTCCACATTACATATGTTTTGGCATCTGCCATTATGTATAGCCGTATATGTACATAGTTTTCTCCCAGTCCTGTGTTTTGTATCTGTATATATGTTTGTTTGTTTGTCCAAAATCAATTGTCAAATTGTTTACACTAGTTTTCTGTTCAGCACTGCGATAACCATGGACCAGTTTGTGTGTACCCAATCATTGCAATATGGATAATAACAATATTACTGAGGCAGATGTTCCACAATCGAATCTTGTAAAACATCTCCCGTTTTTTAATGAAGAAATACCAGGGCAAATTATCTGTTCATCTGCTCCTAAATCCAACACAAACTTTGATTTCATAGATAATCTTTGCTTCAATCCCATTCAGTTAAATGATATCGACCACTGTAAAGCCCTAACAGACGATAACGATTTCGAAATTGCGCATTGGCAAAATATTAATATTCATCAGTCAAAGTATTTTTCTGAAACGACCTTTTTCGATGAAATTAACAGTTCACCCTCTATTACTAACAACAATACACTGTCCTTTTTACATATGAATGCACGAAGTCTGAACAAGCATTTTACCGAAATTACAGGCTTTGCCCATAACCTAAAGCATCAATTTTCCGTCTTAGGATTTTCAGAAAGTTGGCTGAATCCTACAATTGAAGATTTATTTGATTTGCCTGTCTACAACCCCTATGCGTCATCAAGAAAGAAAAGAAGGGGAGGTGGGTTAATTTTCTATGTTCATGAAAGTATAAAGTGCTGTAAATTACGTGATGACCTCTCCCATCTTGGCGATGAAGGTGAATACGAATCCTTATTTCTAGAACTAGTCTGGGGTGATAAAACCTACTTAGTTGGCTTACTCTACAGACCCCCTGACAAAGACGTTAATATTTTTAACCGATTTCTCCTTTCTACTCTTAAAACTCCGGACATCGAAAGAAATAATTGTATACTAATGGGGGATTTTAATATTGATCTCTTTAAAACCGACCGTCATACACCTTCAAAAGAATACTTCGATATTTTAAAGTCACACTATTTCTTTCCACAAATTACCAAACCAACGAGAGTACAACGAAATTCATCAACACTCATTGATAATATATTTACAAATTTTCATGAAGACAATCTCCTTTCGGGTATTTTCATGACCGACATTACTGATCATTTTCCAGTTTTCCATATCATAAAAACGGAGCAGATCTTTAAGGCCCGTAACCAGACCTTACAGTATCGCAGAATCACTCCCGACCAAAAAGACAGATTTACTCAAATAATAAAAGAAACTGACTGGGGTGATGTCGAATCTGATAGCAGAGACCCTAGTAAAGCGCTTGACCAATTCCTGACTTTATTTAACCCTATTTATAATGGTTGTTTCCCTTTGTCAACGTCTAAAATTAAAAATAAAAAAATTATCAAACCTTGGATCACATACGGTATATTAAACTCGATATATGAAAAGAATAGGCTATATCGACTCTACCTCATCACTCATGATGAAAATATTCATCTCGAATACAGAACATATAGAAATAAACTTAACCATATTCTACGATTGGCCAAGAAACAATATTTTGAATATAAATTTAATGAGAGTAATCAAGATATAAAAGGAACTTGGAAAATTTTAAACCAACTTATGAACAGAAGTAACGCCACAAGAATACCTGAGTATTTTACAGTGAACAGTGAGAATATATCGGACAATCAGGTTATCGCCAACAAGTTTAATGAATATTTTAGCACAGTGGCACCCAATCTTGATTCTGAAATCCCAAGTACTCCTTCCAATTTTGAAGATTACCTTGGCACACCTGTCCCTGGCAATTTCGTATTCACACCGGTAAATCTGCATGAGGTGAAGTTAACGATAATGAACCTGAAGTCCGCCGCACCTGGTATAGACGATATACGGACGTCCTTGATTAAACTGGTATCTGATTACATTTCTGCTCCGCTTGCCTACATAATTAATCTTTCATTCTCCTCTGGGATAGTCCCAAAGCCCTTTAAAAATGCTAAAGTTACACCAATTTTCAAAGCCGATGATCCGTCTGTACTATCAAATTATAGACCAATATCTGTCTTACCATGTTTAGGTAAAATTCTCGAAAAAATTGCGGCTACGAAAATATCAGACTTCTTGGAATCCAATACAATTCTCTCCAAAGATCAGTTTGGCTTTAGGCCCAATCACTCGACATCTCTAGCAGCAACTACACTATATGACACACTCGTTTCAGCAAAAGAGTCAAAACTTTATAGCATAGTTTCCTTCTTGGATCTGTCTAAGGCTTTCGACATTGTGAATCATAATATTTTACTCTCTAAACTCGACCACTACGGTTTTCGAGGCCTGGCTAATACTTGGCTTAAAAGTTATCTGTCTGACAGATCCCAATGTGTTATATATAACGGCGCCTACTCTGAACCGTCTCAAATTTTATATGGTGTCCCCCAAGGATCAATATTGGGCCCAATTCTTTTTCTTCTCTATATCAATGATATAAGCAATGTTACTAATCTTCTGAAAATTATCTTATTTGCTGACGATACCAGTGTAGTATATTCTTCCGAAAAAATAATCGAGGTCTTCGATATCATGTCACAGGAATTAGACAGACTCTTTACTTGGTTTTCCTGTAACCGACTCTCACTGAACACCAAGAAAACGAAATATATGTTAATCAAGCCTAACAACTCTAAACTTCCAGCTAATCCATATCACTTACTTATATCTGGCACTGAAATACAACTCGTAAATCAATTCAAATTTCTGGGTATTTTTCTTAATGATCAACTAAACTGGAAGACTCATATACACTATATTGGTAATAAAGTGTCCAGAAACCTAGGGATAATAAACCACATAAAAGGCGCTTTGAACAAAAAAACGCTGTACATCCTATATTCGATGATCTTCCCCTATTTTAATTACTGTAATGTTCTATGGGGAAATACCTACATTACTCACCTACAGCCATTGATAACTCTCCAGAAACGTGCGCTAAGAGTGATAACATTATCTAGAAAGTTAGACCACACTTCGCCCCTGTTTACTGATTTAAAAATTCTACAGCTACAGAAACTAAATCTTTACTCATGCCTTGTTATTACTGACAAAATTTTTCACCATCCCGAAATACTGCCACAAATTTTCCAGTCCTATTTTACTAAGCAATCTAGTATTCATTATTATCGGACCAGGGGAAACCTGCTTAACTTATATAGACCCATCTATCGGTCCAATTTATCATTTTACACCCTCAAAGTTACAGGACCTCGAGAGTGGAACAAACTGCCCCCATCAATGAAAGACATTCAATCAACATCACTTTTTAAATCAAAACTCAAATCCTATCTCACTACGAACTGATGCATTGTAATAACTGGTCTATTTCTCTCAGTGCGTGAAATCCTTTATTTTTCAGCCATATGTTTTTTTTCATATTTCTACCGATGCCACTTAAGAAGTTACTGGGATAGAACAAGCCCTTTTGGGTTTTATTCCCGCCAAATTGTATTCTCAGGCTAATCATTACTCATACATATTTATAAAAAAAAATTCAGCACTTCAGCCATTGGTATCCACTACTTTGATGTATATTTTGGTGAATAAATTTCAATTCAATTCAATGCTAGGAGTTTAAGGAAACATTTTTCAGAAATTTTAGGTACTGTATACAATTTGAAGCATGAATTTTCTGTCCTTGGATTTTCTGAGAGTTGGCTAAATCCCGCTAATGAAAATTTATTTGATATTCCTGGCTATAAGCCCTTTCCCTCATCAAGATTTAAAAAACGCGGCGGTGGTCTTATCTTTTATGTTAAGAATACCATCCATTCTTGCAAATTACGCGAGGATCTGTCCTTCCTTGATGATGAAGGCGATTTTGAATCTCTTTTTCTTGAACTTGAGCTTAATAATACCAAATATTTAATTGGCTTATTTTATCGTCCCCCTGGTAAGAACGTACATAATTTTAATAAACATAAATCTTCTATCTTAACCTCACCTGACATAGAGAGGAAGAAATGTGTCCTGATGGGAGATCTTAACATAGACCTCTTTAAAACCGATATCCATAGCCCATCAAAGGATTTCCTTGAAATTATGAAATCACACTATTTTTTCCCCCAGATTACTAAGCCAACCAGAGTTAAAACACATACAGCAACTTTAATCGACAATATTTTCTTAAATTTTCATGAAGATAATATTCTGTCAGGTATATTACTAACGGATATCACCGATCACTTCCCCATCTTTCACTTTCTAAAATCAGGCCACAGCAACATATCCCCTAATCCAGTAATATCATACCGACAAGTCAATAATGACAGAAAAAATGTATTCATCCAGAGGATGACTGATACCGTTTGGGATGATGTCTATCAGGAAGATGCTGACACTAACAGTGCCCTTGATAATTTTCTTACTAAGTTTGATGCTATTTATAACGAGTGTTTTCCATTAACTACTATTGCACCATCCTCTAGGCGCATTATCAAGCCTTGGATAACCCCGGGAATCCTAAACTCGATCCATGTAAAGAACAACTTATACCGACAATACCTTTCTAACCAGGATGAAAATACTCGTAAACACTATAGAATTTTCCGTAACAAACTGAATCACAGTATCCGTCTCTCTAAAAAGAACTACTTTGAAACTAAATTTAACCAATGCAACCAGGATATCAAGGGGACCTGGAAGATCTTAAACCAGCTGATGAATCGGAAGAAAAGCGCATTATCTAAATCATTTATAGTTGATGGGATCGAAGTAACAGACAGCCGTATCATTGTTCATGAATTTAATAAGTACTTCAGCACCGTGCCATCTAACTTGGATTCTAAAATTCCTAGCGTAGTTCCTAAATTTGACGAATATCTCGGCCCCCCGACAATTGATGATTTTGATTTTACTCCCACGACTCAGTCTGATGTCGGCTGCACCTGGCCTGGATGGTATCTCGATGTCACATGTTAAGTTAGTAACTGCCTCCATCTTTGCTCCAATCGCGCATATTGTCAATCTATCATTTAAAACCGGCACGGTACCACAAGCGTTCAAATCCGCGAAGGTTACACCTGTTTTTAAATCGGGCGAACCCATGCATTTTGAAAACTATAGGCCGATATCAGTGCTGCCTTGCTTCAGTAAGATACTTGAGAAATTGACCGTTAACATGATGACATCTTTTCTTGAAGCGCATTCAGTTATATCTAATAATCAATTTGGTTTCCGATCTAATCACTCTACTTCCCTTGCAGCTATCTCTCTTTATGAGATTTTGGGCAATGCCAAAGAGTCTAATAAATTCAGTGTCTCTACTTTCCTGGATCTGTCCAAAGCTTTTGATACGGTGAACCACACTATCCTCCTTGATAAACTGTACCACTATGGGTTCCGCGGCCAATCAATCAACTGGTTGAGAAGTTATCTATCTGATCGAAGCCAATGTGTTTCATTGAACAACATTCTCTCCGATCCCTGTGCTATCTCATGCGGGGTCCCGCAAGGTTCAATTCTTGGACCTCTACTATTTTTATTATACATAAATGATATAAATAATACCACTGACTTACTCCATATTATTCTTTTTGCAGATGATACTAGTGGTGTGTGTTCATCTAGTAATTTGAATGATGCAGTTAACATTATGTCGCATGAATTAGATAAAATCCATACGTGGTTCTCTGCAAACCGCCTGTCACTTAATGTAAGGAAAACAAAATATATGATAGTTAGTCCAAATAGTAAACGTTTTAGACACCCTATTCATCTAACTATATCTGGACACGAAATCGTAGAGGTAAACAATTTCAAATTCCTTGGTGTTATATTTAATAATAAACTAAACTGGACCACACACATCGATTACATTTGTAAAAAGGTTGCCAGAAATATTGGGATTATTAGTCATATTAAAAATTCGGTTAACAAGAAAACTCTGTATATCCTATATTATTCCATGATATATCCTTACCTATCCTATTGTAACATCATCTGGGGTAACACGTACATCACTCACCTGACACCCTTAGTTTTACTGCAGAAACGTGCAATCCGAGTCATCACCTTATCTGATAAACGCGAACATACTCAACCTCTCTTTCTTGCACTTAACATATTACCGCTGCTTAAACTAAACCTCTACGTCAGTCTGTCTTTAGTGCATAAATTTATGTACAACTCTGATATCTTGCCATTACGCTTTCGTGACTACTTTACTAGACTCAGCGCTGTCCACCGCTATCAGACAAGGAATCAGCATACTAACTTATATAGGCCCTTTTATCGTTCAAATCTTTCATTCTATACCATTAAAGTCACAGGGCCGCGAGAATGGAACAAACTCCCCCAAGCGCTTAAAGTTATTACATCCTCCTCACTTTTTAAATCTCGTTTACAAAAATCTCTTCTCCATAGCTAACCCATTTCCCCTTAGTCCGTTTCACTTACTGCCCTATAGTTTTTAGCCTAGCTTTCGCCATTAATATACCTGTCGCCACCGTAAACACATATATTTCCATGGGATAGAACAAGCCCCATGGGGTTTTATTCCCGCCAGCCCATTTTGATTAATTATGTATTATCTTTGTATTATTATTTGGTGAATAAAAAAAAGTTCAAAAGTTCAAGTTCAGTGAGCATACGAACAACTCGGGGCTTACTCTACTACTGATGACGCCAATAATGTCGTCATTTCTCTCCATAGTCTTCTGTGGACACATTTTAGGGTTATCATACATCTCCAACGTCCACATGTCACTCGTCGCCCATATGAGCTAGTGTATTGGGGTATATAAGTAGGCATGTCCCGAGTGCACACCCAAACACATGGGTTTCGCTACTGCTGATGACGTCACCGTCACGTGACCTCTTCTGGAATCGCTCCTCTGTCCACATTGCACGCAACTGCAAGTTTCACCTGCCACTAGTCATCTCTAAGGAAATGTTAGAATGTATTTCACGAAAATTTGTAATTATGTTCAAACATTTTAAACATGTATTAAACCTAAAAGGTTTAGTTCTGTCGTCAGAATGTGGGACACAGAAAAAGAATTAAACGTAAATCGGACATGTTAAGTTCTTAATGAATATTTTAAATTAAATTTTGGACATTAAGTAGCTAATTAATTATTTCAAAATAAGATGGTATGACCTGCTAATACGATAGAAATATATCCCGTATATACTACGATCGTCTGTTATCTTTCATTTTTCTAGATATAATCAAATTACTTATTTAGTAGTATTTTTCTTATAATTAGTCGCGGGTTTGAGGGCTTCTGTAAAATCAGCCGTATGGTTAAAATCAATTTCCTTTTTTAAAACGTATATAACAAAGTTATATCTATAGAATGTCATACCACTCTCCGTGATAACTGCTACAAAACTTGAGTTTTAGAGCTTTTTTGTACTACCCGGGTTAAATGCCATAAGGGTTGTTCACGTGAATCTTCACCAATACATGGTATGTCGTCATAATCTATTCCTTTTTCTCTGGCCAAAGGGCAATAGGCGGGGCGAGATGTCATTCAAGGGTTGCTCTGTTTGTCGTTTGGTTATGAAGACATGAGATTAAACTATTGTCGTTGACAAAGAACGAAAGATTCGAGAATACGGGTGGACCAGTACAGCCGCTATGTTATGCAAATGTCCTCGACACCTCAAAGATTTGGACGCCTCTCAGACACAGCATAACCGTATCACTTCAATAGTATGGTGATCTAGTTGGACCAAAAGTGTGCCCCGCATTACCTCATCAAAAGCGTGAGCGACAACGCAAAGGGTGACGTCGTCTTCCAAAACACGATGTCGCCCTTTCGCGTCGCGTGTCGCCTTTGACAATGTTGAGTGATAGGACGACGACGTCGCTTTCATACACCAGGACGTCGTGTTATTTGTACCTATCAATAGTTCAATTTGTAGGCAGAATTTTAATCAGTGCTCTTCGATGCATCGTAGGTTTACAAATGTAATTAACGAGAGAGCAATCAAATTAAACTATACACTTACAATACCGTTGATGATGTCCGACTCTAATCGACTGGATCAATAATGGGATATTTGCTATAAAAATGTAAATATAGGTCATACGGCCATCCATAGATTACACCGTCATTGAAATAAAGATCGTGTGAAGTTGTCATTTTAATTCATGCAGTCACTCATGGAGGCATTGCCCCTGTCCTTGTGAAGGTAACATCGATTGAGGACACTTTCCCATATATAGAACTGAATAGCTCACCCCGCCTATTGCCCTTTGGCCAGAGAAAAAGGAATAGATTATGACGACATACCATGTATTGGTGAAGATTCACGTGAACAACCCTTATGGCATTTAACCCGGGTAGTACAAAAAAGCTCTAAAACTCAAGTTTTGTAGCAGTTATCACGGAGAGTGGTAGGACATTCTATAGATATAACTTTGTTATATACGTTTTAAAAAAGAAAATTGATTTTAACCATACGGCTGATTTTACAGAAGCCCTCAACCCGCGACTAATTATAAGAAAAATACTAGTTCCTTACTTCAAAGAGACAAACAAAATGATCCTTCCATAGAATTTATTCAAGGCCATCACAGCAGCACAAGTTTGCTTCGAGAAACTTTGTGAACACTTTCATTATCCCTCGAAGGGGAGTCTTACCGCATCAGTGAAAATAATATCAAGACGATAAAAAAAACAAAAAAACGTAAGCATAATAAGCATAATATTATACCGGATATAACAACCGTTTCAAGACTTCATCACCGGGGAAAAGTTTTCACAATAAGTGTAATACCATGGTGACGTCATCAGAGCTTGTGGCTGTCCGATGAGAAGAAGCCGAGATCCAGGTTAGAGAAGTGGTCTCCATAGCATTCCCTTAAAAGGTCTACAGAAAGTTTATGTTAGCTGGATTTGGGGGATTGCGCACGCGGGACGAACCTAACTGTCAATTTCGTGTCTGTCGTTTGAAATATTTGTGCAACTATGTTGATTTTTTCTATATCACATTCCACTTTGAAATTCTGTAGAATCTGAAATATATAAGTATATTTCTGTTAAATATAAGCAATCTCAAAAACCTGTAACACATTTTGAACAGCTAAAGTTTCGACGGATCTTCGGGGCATATTATCTCCACAATACAGCGGATTTCTCCACGATTATATTTCCTTCCGCCTAATTTTTTAACATTCAGAACTATTTCGGACAGCATAAAATATACATCATCGCATCAAATCGTAACAACTTTCGGTCTGTCCATTTTAATTAGTCTACTTTGGAGCTTGTCAAAAATCAGTAGTTAACTCTGCATAAATTTTCTTTTCTAGCTGCATTGTGTAGAACAACCTGAACTCTACAAAATGACAGCCAGTACTCCTTGATATTTATAATATATCACGCTTAAAATAACTTTCCAGTATGGTTGTTTGATGTACCGGGCCTCAGTTGCATTGGAAGACGTCATAATATATTCGTGTTTAGTACCACAAAGGTCAACAATTCCGTGTACGGTCATAGAGGTGTGTGCGGTTTATCATTCGGCAATTTCACTGGGCATGGGATATAAGCGACACTCCAACGGACCTCCTATTATTACCTTATACGGCATCAATGACTTTGTGCCAGTGATCATAAATACATTATGACGTCTCTCTATGTGATTGAGAGCGGGTACATGAAACAACCGTACTGGAGTTTTATATGGAAAGAATTACCATATGACGAAGAAATGATAGTCATTTTGTAGAGTACAGGCTTGAAATCTTTATTTTGATGGCTGAAAACATTCAATGTCAGATTTTAAATAACTGTATGAACATCTAATTTATCACCGTCTTGTCCTTTATCAGTCACAAAAAATAGTTTCCCAGTAGGCCTACCTTTACTGCTGCCACCTGGACGTTTTGTTCGGCGAATCTCCGACCCAAGCAATTCCGGACACCATGCCCAAACGGAAGAAGTATATACTGAGCCAACTTGGACTGATATAAGCCAGAGTGTTCTCCCCTTAACCAGCGCTCCGGCAGATATTCGTCGGCGCGTTCGAAATATTCCTCCATTCGACACATGATAGCGTTCTCTGGGAAAACGGGCGTCTGTCAAAAAAAATTGCCGTATTTGGAACAACATGTATATAACGGAAATAGATATAGCAAAAACTGTCTGATTATGTCAGAGTAATAAAAAGCAAAGAATAAATGGCGAACTCCACTGTCTGATATCTAACTAACCGGGTGCTGTACTGGCTGGGCTGATCAGTGCCCAGGATAATAGGAACTGTGGACACTCTCGTGAAATGACTGAATAATCCTACTCACACCTTATTTGAGTTTTTGAACCGCTAGTGGTTAATCTGTACCGGTATATCTAAGGTTAATCTCTACTGGTATATCTAAGGTTAATCTGTACCGGTATATCTAAGGTTAATCTGTACCAGTATATCTAAGGTTAATCTGTACCGGTATATCTAAGGTTAATCTGTACCAGTATATCTAAGGTTAATCTGTACCAGTATATCTAAGGTTAATCTGTACCAGTATATCTAAGGTTAATCTGTACTGGTATATCTAAGGTTAATCTGTACCGGTATATCTAAGGTTAATCTGTACCAGTATATCTAAGGTTAATCTGTACCAGTATATCTAAGGTTAATCTGTACCGGTATATCTAAGGTTTGTCTAAGGTTAATCTTTATCAATACGGATTTGGCATACAGACCATAATAATATATATAAATAGAAACTGCATTCATTTGTGGTTAGAATACGAATATTTCTGCTAAACTCGACCCAGCCAGAATTCTTGGGATATCCTGGCCGGGGGAAGTTACTCACTGAGCTAGGCAATCTAATTAAAATTATATCCTATCTATATTTCGCCTGTGGGACCTAACCGGCTTGCACTAACGCGAGTGTTGACCAATCCTGAGAACTTTTCACAGTGCTTTGAGGGGAACATAATGGTATTGGGGCTTTTTCGTTGGGTCAGCCGAACCAGGCGCCAAGCTGTCGGGGCATCTCTTGATGTTGCCGCTCCTAAAGCGGGGTAGAGAATATGGACTGGTCCTTCGCATAAACCTCGGGTTAAAGCGGATACCTAACCCTATCCCCCCTCCACGTCTACAAGTTCAAATGCGGCCGTGATGTCATAAGATTATTGAATATTCATGACCTGAGCGCTCTGAACACTAAATTCAATTGAAGTCAGTAAGATCCTACATATACGATTGGGGAGCATTGATAGGATATTAATTTATTAAGATTGTGAGCTAGGGGACTGAAACGTCCCACAATATATCTTACGTCCCACAATATATCTTACGCCCCACAATATATCTTACGCCCCACAATATATCTTACGCCCCACAATATATCTTACGTCCCACAATATATCTTACGTCCCACAATATATCTTACGTCCCACAATATATCTTACGTCCCACAATATATCTTACGTCCCACAATATATCTTGCATATAGTATAATACCATATATAGTATAATACTATTGTTATCATACTGTTGACATATACTCAAGGAACTGTATATACTGATCATTTACTTATTGATGTCATTGACTTGAGAACGATACTAGTACCTGTATCGAGACGTCGTCCTGACTAAACTAGAAGTTGTTATCCATAAGCAATTTGTTTATTTAACTACTTCCGAACTTCTAAATGCCACTTAAGGAAACAATATATCTTATGACCCACAATATATCTTACGTCCCACAATATATCTTACGTCCCACAATATATCTTATATCCCACAATATATCTAACGTCCCACAATATATATTAAGTCCCACAATATATCTTATTCTACCAGAAAATGTAACAAAATCCCAGATGACCTTGTCTGATGACGTCATATTAACGTCGTATTCTAAAAATGCCTTCTGGCTGATTGTTAGGTCAGATATTTTATTTATCCAATTTTCTCCGCGAAAATGAATAATAAATTACGAAATATATTATTTGATGTGAATAAAAATTCTATTGGGCACTTTCATACACTAAAATAAAAAAATTGTAGTCTCACAGAAAGAGATCCGTATTGTTAGATTTGCCACTGGTGATAGTCTTCGATGCAACTCACCAGCAATAATGTTTGCTGCCTCTGTGTGGGAGTTCTTTTTCTAAATATTGTTGTAAAATGGGTTTCGGTAAAATTGTCCGTTCATGTCCGTGTGAATTATTCGCAAGCAACACATTTGAAACGTTTGTTCGGATTCCTTTGAATGCATTCCTTGCCACAAAACGTCGATTGGCATTGCGTCTCATCAAGATTCGCCTGAATGTGGCGATACGGGGTTTTATTCCAACCTGTCCGTTCGCGTCCTTTCATGTTTGTTCGTGTCCGCTCCTGTCCTTGCAAATTCTTCACAAGCAAGAACTTTGAAACGCTTTGTCGAGTTCTTCCGAAATTCGACATATGCATTCCTTGCGACAAGACGTTGACTGTTATTGCGTTTCAGAAAGATCTGCCTGAAGGTGACGCCACTATAGTGTTTATTCCATCCTTCTGTGTGTGTGTGTGTGTGTGTGTGTGTGTGTGTGTGTGAGTGTGTGTATGTGTGTGTCCGTGCGTGTTCGTGCGAATTCTCGCAAGCAATAACTTTCAAACGCTTCACCGGATTCCTCCGAAATTCAGCTTTTAGTAAGATCTGCCTGTAGGTGGCGCTACAAGGGTTCATTCCATTCTTCCGAGCTGCGAGCGAAACGCTTTTTCCGGTTCCTCCGAAATACTCTATCTTTGCGGGTAACAACTTGAAACCGCTCATCGGATTCTTCTCAAATTTGGTATGCATATACCTTGGCATGAGATGCCGCTTGGGATGGCCCACTTACGCGTACAGGTGGCGCCACCTTGTGGCAACTTCTGAATTTGTTTTGCGGGATATAATTTGATAACCGCTCATCGGATTCTTCCCAAATTTGGCTTGCGTATACCTTGCCATAAGATGTGATTTAGAATTGCGTTTCACCAACTTTTGCTTACATCTGACGCCACCTGGTGGCAGAATCCAAAATTCGTTTATGGGCACTGGCTTGGGAACTGCTCATCTCAAAGTTAGTATGCCGATACCATGCGTTTCGTTTACTTGCGCATACAGGTGGCGCCACCTGGTGGCAAAATCTAAATTTGGTTTCCAGTCATTAACTTGAGGACCGCTCACCGGATTCTGCTCAAGTTAGTATGCCGATAACATGACACGAGATGTCGCTTGAGATTGTGTTTCGCCCACTTGCAGCTACAGGAGGTGACACCTGGTGGAAAAGTCTGAATTTGGTTTCAATAACTTCAGGACTCCTTATCACATTCTTGTGAAATTTCGTTTGCAGATAACATGCCATGAAATGTCGCTTGGGGTTGCATCTTGGTCACCTGCGTCCACAGGTGGCGTCACCTGATAGCAAAATCTAAATTTGGTGATTACGGGGTTATCATGTAAGCATGCTTGCAAGCATATATAACGCAGAATCTCCACCACTCTCGTACCAGCATGAGATCATACCTCACGAGCCAAACAGTAACTCTCATTATGTATTGCAAGCAGCAGTTGCTTCCTTAATGTACATATGCCCCACACAAACAAGCTCTCGAAACTATCGCTGCCATTTCGGCGGGGGACCTAGCCTTCTCTGGCAGCTTGTTCTTGTTCCCAAATGTGATAATACTTCCAACGCACATTATGACCCACGTGTAATCGCCAAATAATTCTCTGGTATCCATAATCTAGGACATTTCTATGTAGATTAGGCTTACTCGTTCTAACTTTTCTCTGTTGTATGACATGCGATGTCCCATTAAATGGTGCATTTAATTTTTTCAGTGAAAACAATCCCAATCAGCAAAATGAGAATTTAATTTATATTTAAAAATAAGCGTTGATGAAACTTATCCCAGGGTCATGGTTGCAATTTACCCCAATCTGGGCAAGTTACATCAGTTCTGCAAGAGCAGACTTCCCTGAAACTATCGTATGTACATTGACCGTATTGGCACCCAATTCAATACATGACAACGTATCAACTATGTACGTGGTCCAGTAGATCTAGAGCCATCAAACACAATATGGTAGGATTTCTGGGTAAAATTAATAGTTATTTTTAGAAATTATATGTCGACAAAAAAAAGTTGTATATGGGCGAGACTCAAATCGTGGCACTTTCACTCTTCGAATTTCTGTTATATAAAACAGAATAAATCGGCAAACCGATGAGAAAACTATACTTTTCTGCCTCATAGTTATAGATAAAAATGTTGTAAATGTGGTCGTCATCGGCTTAAAAGGCCGTCATCAACCGTCATCAAATGCGATGAATTGTGTAACATAAATAATTTCTCCAGTTTAAGGCCCTGCATCAGATGCCTGTGTTCGAATGGTAAATTTTAGACCAAAATTAATAACCAAGGAATTAAAAGATACTTATATATAAATATATACATTTACATTGTCTACTAATATTGTCATTTTTTGCTTTTTAAAAGTGGATAGTCTGAATTTTTTTTAACAAATTACAAAAATTAAGCAATTTGCTCATATATTAACAAAATGAATTGTTTCGGTCAAGTGTTATAATAAATATATCATTTAATGCATTTCCCAGCATTAGTCAGCAAGCCTTACTTATTTATCAAAACAGACACCAGTGTCTGTGGTTTGTGTACACACGTCAGTCACTGCAACTTGGTCAACATTATGTAGAACCCTGCAGATTTCAAAACATGATGGGGTCGTTTATTTAATGTGTTTAGTAAAACTTCAGATCAGATTTACAAGATTTATATCCCATATGGGACAGACAAGTATATTTTTCTTATTAGTTTACTGATTTCTTCTGTATGCACTACTCAGCTTGCATTGACTTTACCAGTAAAGAATATGCAGTTAATGTCCGATTTCCTCGAACCAAAGATTTTTTTAGGGTTGTGGAGTAAAACGTGACCGAAAGTGACCTCTGACCCTTCTACCAGATAAGATGGTGCGCAGGATCAAAGGTCACTTCCGGTGACTTGATACTCCACAACCCTCCACAAAAACACTTTGGTTTTTGAGAGAATCGGACTTCAACTGCACATTCGTCTGGATGGACATTTTCGTGCCGTCAAAGGTCCTTTGCTGTATAAACTCTTTAGTATTAGATACAACGGTCGCGTCGAGAAGCGAAAAATGAAAACTAAGGTGTGCGGGGCCAAAATTCGGGCGGCAGGAAGCGGAACTAGGGGGAGATAACTCCGTCGCTGCAAAATAAGGGTGGTATAAAGATGCACATTCTCTTATGGTATAATAGTTCTTGCATGTAAGCATCCAAGATGGTATGTTCACATAGAATGCTAACCGCTCCCCACAGGCGCATATCTGGGTTCAGGGGTCTCGCCCATCTCGTTCTCGGTAAAGCTTCTACTCATCACAGGCTCTCCCCACTGGACTTTCCACCAACGTCAGGCTGACGTATCAGCTTTTCACAGGGAATTCCCCCATGTCTGTCCAGAATCGCCCGCTCTCCAATACAGAGTATCGGCATGTTACTAGGATGGGTCCATGTTCAGTGCGATCCTATTGTCAAGATTTTCGTGCCTGGTAACGATGTTGTTGAGGGGCCATCCACCCACACCGAAAATGCCGTCTCTGCCACTCGCCACATGTAAACGCGCACCTTAGAAACTGGCCTTTCTCCACTACTCCCCGAGTGCGTATGCGCGCATCACCCCTAGTCTGACTACCCGACAAGAGCTTCAATAGGATAAGAAGCACAACACATTTGAAATCAATATGGCCAACATCTCGCCAAACGTGCACCTCCGAAACTGACTCTTTCTCTTCAGCTCCTCCAGTGCGCATGCGTGTTTATCTCGCCCAGGACGATAGCTCATCACCTCCTCATGCACACCTCTAAGGATTAGTGTATAAAATAGACATGTCTCAATTGCGATTCGAGCGATTTTTCGCTTTCTCTACTACTGATGATTTCACAGATGACGTCACTTCCGGTATAAACCAGTCCGACAGCTTCAATACGACAACATACACGCTATATTTGATATACCCCTTTATCCGCCGAACACGCATTGCATTCCCCCAAAATATCATGTTCCTCTACACATCCAGGACTGTGCATGCGCAAACTGATGTGACCGGGCAATATCATCACCCCAGTCTGGCTCTCACACGGTCCATTCGGGCTACAGAAGGCTCATCTATACACCAAAACTCCCACCCCTGGTCTTCTTCCTCTGTGCACGAGGACTTTACAAACGAAAGTCAACCAACAATACCCCACCACTCGTACTCTACAGCAAAAAAAAACATCATAGCGTTTCATAGGCATACAGACCGTTTTTCCTGATTGCCGGATTTTTCTTTTTCAGGTCCAACTTTTTTATGCACTCATGTGTACGATCGTCATCATACGGGTTACAAATGCCCATATAACGCCACTTTGTATTTGTTAGTTATGAAATAGCAGAGCAGCCTTGATCCAACCAGGCATTAAAACTTGATACTGGGATTCCATCCATCCGAGTAACATATCGATACATCATCTCTATGTATGAAGGATAGCGGTTCAGGGGAATTCCATTGGAAATCCTGATACATCAGCCTGTCAGACGTCGGTGGAAAGTCCAGTGGGAAGAGTCTATGATGAATGGAAGCTTTGCCAAGAACGAGATGGGCGAGACCTGTGAACCTGTGCCTTAGTGTAGTGTGGATAGGGGCAAACTCCACATTTCATATGAACATGTCTCATTGGGTGAAATACCCATGTCCCTAGTCCCTTCCGTTTTCGGTATAGGAAATGTAGAGAAAAGGGTCGGGTCCTCACTTACTATTATGCTGGACATAAGTTATCGCCCCTTTACGTTCCTCTTTTTGTCGCCAGGATATTGGCCACGAAATAATTTTCATTGGTTCTCTTCTCGATGCAACTCTTGTACATGTACTCTTGAACACTAATGGGTCTATAGAGTATTCGCTTTGAAATTTGTATATCTGACGTTTGTAAGTAAAAGTCTGACTTCCTGGAACCAAACTGTTTTTGTGGAGAGTGGTGGGGTATCACGTGACCGGAAGGGACGTTTGACTCTGCACACCAGGTTATTTGGCATTGTTCTCATGCGCAGTTTCAAGCATCCTCCCCACAACGCATGCTCCATTTCGCAGGCTCCATTATCCATTCCTGCCTCCAATAGCGGAAGTTGACCTTTACTACGTTGCTATAACGTATAGGGAAAAACCCACGTACGCACGGTTCAGTTTGAATTCGGCCGAACAACTCCTTCAGTTTTTTGTCGCCAGGATATTGGCCACGAAATAATTTTCATTGGTTCTCTTCTCGATGCAACTCTTGTACATGTACTCTTGAACACTAATGGGTCTATAGAGTATTCGCTTTGAAATTTGTATATCTGACGTTTGCAAGTAAAAGTCTGACTTCCTGGAACCAAACTGTTTTTGTGGAGAGTGGTGGGGTATCACGTGACCGGAAGGGACGTTTGACTCTGCACACCAGGTTATTTGGCATTGTTCTCATGCGCAGTTTCAAGCATCATCCCCACAACGCATGCTCCATTTCGCAGGCTCCATTATCCATTCCTGCCTCCAATAGCGGAAGTTGACCTTTACTACGTTGCTATAACGTATAGGGGAAAACCCACGTACGCACGGTTCAGTTTGAATTCGGCCGAACAACTCCTTCAGTTTTACACATGAGCGAACTACTTTTCATATGCTCTGTCCAGATAAACAACAGGGAAAATAATCTCAGGAAAATTCTTTTCAACGCTAGGTCTACAGAGGTATTATGCAGACTTGAAAAGTAATCGAAATATTCGACAAACATCTATTTTACTATATATGATGTCACTTCCGGCGATGTGCGCGAAGGCCTCGAATCCGGTCCAAAAATCTGACTGGTGGCTGGGGTACTATTAGACCCCCAGCGAGGTGGTTGAGTTTCAAGATCACTTCCAGTCACGTGATACTCCGAAAAACTTTCCACAAAAACACTTTGGTTCGAGGGAATCAGACAAAATGTGTTTTATATAGAGTATTTAAAACGGACTTTAGCTTTGAACGATACCTTGGTGAATTGTCTTTATGTAAGAGGGTAAATATGACTAGGTTTAGATTGTCTAACCATAATTTGCCTATCGAAACCGTTATATATAAAAATATACCCAGGAAAATGAGGTTATGTCCCCTGTGTAATGATGGAAAGGTGGGGAATGAATATCATTTTATAGTTGAATGTTAAGGTCTAGCTCATTTAAGAGAACTGATCCCAGAATATTATACTAGATTCAATAATATATACCATTTTAAAGCACTATTTAATGCAAACCATAAAACAACATATAAACTATGTAGCCTACCTCTATTAAGAGGGGCCTAGAGGCCCTCAAAATTGAATGAACATAGTGTCAGGTTAGCCGCCAAGTTTTCGGAGCTAATGCTCTGGTGTTGAATGTAGTGCACAGACTGAGATAAGCAAACTCCCATAAAACATACATTTTACGAGAACTCACCCCTTTAGGGACAAAGTAGCCACTCATGATGGCGTCAGCACATAGGACACGTGGGGCACCAGCTGGTAGAGGGAATATCAGTCTGAAATGAAAGAAGTTTGGCATGATGATCAAATCGTAAAACTGTTTAAGTGTTATGCACGGTAAGAGATAGAACGTTAAGCTGGCTATCATAATGGCTACATATATGAATTCTTCTCACCTGGCTCCTTTGTTTCGAAAATCACAAGACACAAATCTTATTTTTCCTGGTAAAGGGCTTTGTCGAGATTGTCTATGATGTTTTCAGTAATATATAAGCACCTTATTAATACCTACATATAATTTAGATTTGGTGAAAGCATCAGGTGTATCATAGAGAAATAAGCTTTTCATTATACATATGTATATGGGCCATGCTAATGTTTCTCGCAATAAAACGACACGTACAGTGTGTGTGTGTGTGTGTGAATGTCCGCTCAGGGGGACGCAATGCCAGTTATATCCAGACATGCCTTACATACAATAGGTTGTCTGTGAGCTTGGTTTTGATTGCGAAAAATGAGTTAGTGAAAAAACCCCACATCATCTCGAACTACTACATGGCTGTCCATTGTAGGCAGTCAGAGCTCGCCGGATTATCAAAAGCGGCAGATCGGCGTGTCGGGGTCGACGTATCGTTTGATATGCAACGCCATAACTATCATTTTATTCTCGTTCGTATTTCGATGATCTTTTCATTTTTGATGTTTTTTATCGAGTGAGTGAGTGAGTGAATGAGTAGCGTTTAACGTAGCTTTTATCGATCAGGGGATGACCGGTGAATATTCAAAACGTGGCTCTGGACTTGTTACATCTCGATTTCTTGGATTTCTCGGTTTCCCGTTATGGAAAAACTAAATTCATAAATCCATTTCTATGAAATTGAACATCGTGTTTTTCGAGGCTGATATGTCAATATGTCAACATTAAACTAATTTTGCAGGTTTAGATCAGCTTCTTTGTCGTCAATCACAACGGAGTTTTCCCCACGTAAACGTGGTATAGCATACAGTATATTATTTACCTGAAGGATTCCTTCCAGCAAGCTTTGAGGTAATGCATTTGATCCAAAGCTTCTGGTGTCAAAGAGGCTCCATTGGGAAGGATCCTTTCAATTTCTTTATACAATCGCTCCTGTTTTTCTGGATTGCGTGCGATCGTGTGTAAAAAGAATGTCAGTGTGTTACTGGTCTGGAAGAAAAGTCGGGTATATTAGATGAGAGCGGGTACAATTTCAATATGAGTAAACTTATAGATGTTATTTTGAATATAACATTTAACAGTCGGACATTATGGAAAACTCGTGAGACCGATCAAACAAATGACGGATTAGACAATCAAGATATACGATTAGCAACAGCCAGGCGTTTTATGTCGCATGCTGTGGATTAAAAAATACGTAGGGAAAGAACAGTATATGCGATAACGCATGAGATATCTTTCAGGAATAAATATCGTCAATTGAATGATGTAAGTCACAGGGGCTCGTTACCGTTGTTCATTGGTTAATTGAGTTGATTACAGGGTGGGGGTTAACGTAGGGAATAAATGGGGAACGGAGGACAATCAAGTCGGAGCCATTGCCTCACCACCCTCAAAAAACTCTTGTTTAATATCCCCTCGTCTTTGAAATTCGAATAAACTTCCCTTTTAACAGACCGAGAAATGGTTAAAACGCATATATCATACTTTACCTTCTCCCGATATGGCCTCTTTATGCAAAAAAAAGTCCATTTACCCGTCAAATTTTAACCGATATCTCCAGACTGACCAAAATTTCGATAATTCCTCTCGCCACAGTGCCCGAGAACGAGCGAGATTTCCTCTCCTGGCCCGAGGTCGTCGCGAGCCGTCAGTCGCCATGCCCGTGGTGGCTGTGAGGGCAACATTCTTTCCCCGTTGTTTTAAAAGATTTGTCACTTTTCTTACTAAAAACGTTTTTCCAGTACCTGCCTGCCCCTGGATAATAACATTGTGTCCTGCGAGACAGGCAGTCTCCGCTTGCTTGCTCTCGTCTTCCGCCATTTTGGTCTCAAGTCAACTGATACCAGCTGATAGTGGGCTCGCGAAGAACCCTGACCAGGAAGTCTTGCTCGTTCTCGGGCACTGTGGCGAGAAGAATTATCGAGATTTTGGTCAGTCTGGAAACATCGGTTAAAATTTGGCGGGTAAATGGACTTTTTTGCATAAAGAGGCCAGATCGGGAGAAGGTAAAGTAAGATATGTGCGTTTTAACCATTTCTCGATCTGTTAAAGGAGAAGTTTGTTCGATTTTCGAAGACACGGGGATATCAAACAAGAGGTTTGTGAGCGTCGTGAGGTGATGGCTCCGACTTAATTGTCATCCCTTCCACATTTATTCCCTACCTCGACCCCCCGTAATCAATCTAATTAACAAATTAACAGCGGTAATGAGCGAATCAGTTAGAAATCCACAACAAAAAGGATTCAGCGTCACACATTTCCCCTCCATCAGGGCATATACCCAAGCTTGAGGCGTCGGCGCTGGGAAGTGTTCACGTAGCATTCGCGTATCTACGGTCTTGTCAGTGTGGCTTGTTATGTGCCAGGCGCATCGACGATCGTCAATCTGTTCGATCTTACCCAATGAAACAATAAAAAGGATCGTTTGCCAGTCCGGAATGCCAAAATTCTCTATGGACAGCTCCTTTTCACATTTTGATCACATTTGTCAGGGCCTCCGTGGGTGGAAGCCCCATATCCTCTTCCAAGTAACGCTTCGTTTTCATGATGAATCTGTACATGGGGTTTCTCGTTATGTCAAGCGCGCGCAGGTTATAGTACATAGAAGGTCATGGCTGTTTGTCTGATTTAGGGGACTGACCCAAATGTATGATGACAGTTTTCCTGTCCGTCTCCCAGGATAGCCGCGACCTGGGTATTAATAGACACATTCACAATACGATAATAACATGAGATTTTGTTCTCTTCCTTCATCATACTCTTTACGATTACCACACAGAGGAACCGCAGTTTTTGGCGATTTGCGTTAGCTTTATGAAGAAAAAGTGTCTAGGGACGATGCTTCTGGCTTTTTCATGCTTTCCTTGGGTGAGCTGTCCTTATTAGAGTAAGAGCTTTCAGTATCAACCGAGAGGCTCTCAGTATCAGCGAGTATGCGCTCATTATCAGCATCAGAGAGAAAATCGGCGTCTTCGTGCCCATATACATTCTTCCTGTGCCACATCATATCGTAATGTCTGGCGAACGTTCGGTGGCAGCAAGGGTAGGACATGTTGGCTCTTTGAATGGGCGTTGGTGGGCATTGAGGCGGAAGTTGAGAGGCGTCAACGCAATATAGCTAACAATGCTACCAGAGGTAGCAAGAAATTCAGTTTCATCCATCGACGTCAGTAGCTGTTTATCGACAAGGACGAAGAGTTGACCAGCCCCCAGAGTAACCATTTCCCAGGTTGAGGATCTTCCCAACAACCAGGCTCAATAAGACAGAGAAGGCGAGCAAATGAGCAAATTCCAACGTACCATCTAATTACTGTGAGAGAGTGACTTTCTAACTTACACACAAGACGGCAGTCAAGTTTGTCCTTGCGTGTTTTATATTGTTTGTGCTTCACCCAAAAAGTGATCAAGCTTAGCGAAGGAGCAGTCACATTGATCATAGAAGTGAGTCACTCACGAATCCCTTTTAAGGTGGTCCGCTGGTTCAATAGGAGTAACGCCTAAGATACTATTGCTGGGACACCTAAAATTGTCACTTTAACCACTTTATTTCTCTTAGTGTTGCCAGACTCAACAACGTTTTCACAAAATACAGAAATGTCTGATGATTGGTCAGTAGAATCTGTGCATGGTCAGTTCTGCTTTACCATACCATACCATAACTTCATCATACAATGGTTTGGTAAGTAGCACGGATCAGATCCGACATTCAATATCCAGCCGTAGTCCATAAAAGAATGATATGGGTACTAACACACTGATGAGCCCTCTGATGGGGATCATGAGAGCATACTCGCTGATAATGAGAGTCTGCCGGTTGATAGTGAAAGCTATTTTGCTGATAAGCCAAGCTCACCCCAGTATCTGTTTCTTATGAAGAAGAGAGTATACCCGGATGACCCAGATATCCGCGGCTTCTCCAATATTGATATGATAATCGTAGAAGTGCAGGAACATGTCCAGGGTAAGGGTGAGAATAGTCTGTACGACATGCAACATGGCGAGTAAAGTGACGCGACTTGCTCCATGGAGGCTGATATCTTTGTATTTGTATCGATGTGGCTCGATTTTTTGAATTTTTTATTATTATATTAGTTCTCGTGAGAGTTGAGATGGGATGCGAAATTTCTGTATATTGGGTGACATACATTGATGGACATTGACGAGCATTAACGCCTTTGGACTAGCAAATCAGAACAGTGCATGTTATTTATTTGCATGGGTGGTTTGAACCGGTTCCAACCTGTTCAGCTGGTGCTTGGCCCCGATTGGTGTGTGTGTATGTGGTGGGTATACAGGTGTGTGTCGGGGATGCATCTCCTTTTTTTGTTCCTCTTCAGTGCCGGCTATCTCTCATAATTACTGGTGACTTTATTCTGTCTGCAGTTCCGAAGATACACACAGAGGATCATTGAATAGTGAAATGATTAAATCGGGAACTACGCAGCAGCATGTGACTATGGTCATGACACCATCCTATCCCTTGATGACCTACTTCGTCAGACTTTTCCCACTGACCTACTTTGAACTGCAAGTACCCCACTGCCCTGTTCCTCCACCATTCAAATTCGCCTAGTTCACTAGCCTGATTCCACTGGCCTATCCATACAACCCAGAGCTACAGCGCTCTATTTTACCACCGTCCAAATAGTGAGTGGATAGGATTTATCGTCGCTTTCTACACTATTTCAGTCATATCACGACGAACCAACTAAGCACCACAGCTAAGTAAATTCTGTAGAACGGTACATGTTTACAGGCTGTGACGAGTTAGAGTTTGAAATACACACTGTAGTCTTCAATGGACAGACACAATAGACCACCAACTGCTTACATTCATCTTGTAATTTGAAATACTTATTTGTTGTTTACATACTACTTATATGCGATTCACCCATTACAAATAAATCAAAATGATTGAGCTGCAGTTTCCACCACTTCCATAAGCTACCATGAATGATCCATAATTATACATACTGATTCCACTGCCCCTCTGAACATATCCATGGCAACGGTGGTCACATAGTCGACACTCATTCCTTTCTCTTGAAGGAGGGATGTGATGAAATCCATGTCGTTATCCGGATTGGAAGCCAAACCCTGTGTCTTCATGGCTGCTACATCCATCGCCTTCAACATGTACTTCCATCCAATACTACATGGGAGGAGTTGTAAATATGACAGTAAATATAATATTGCATATCTTGAATTAAATTAGTCCTTTAATTTGTTAACTTTATTAATTTGTATTTCCATCAGATATTAACGAAATTGGAGAAGGAGAAATAAGGCCCCCGCTATAAGGGATAAGCTATGTTTTAAGTGATGGTTACCTGTAGTAGATCGTTTACTTTGGAGCTTGTCAGAAACCAGTAGTTAACTCTACATCCATTTTCTATTTCGCATCGTGTAGAACAAACTGAACCTATAAAATGACCATATCGATAGTATATCCTGCTTGAAATAACTATGTAATTCTCTTCATATAAAACTCCAGTACAGTTGTTTCATGTACCGGGTCCCAATTACATAGGGAGCCGTAATAATGTGTTCATGTTCACTAGCACAAAGGTCAATGACGCCGTGTACGGTCAGAGGTGTGTGCGGTTTATTACTGTACACGGCATCAATGACCTTTGTGCCAGTGAGCATGAATACATTATGACGTCTCTTTATGTAATTGAGGTCCGGTACACGAAACAACTGTACTGTAGTTTTGTATGAAGAGAATTACAAATTTATTTCAAGCGTGGTATATAATCGATATCACGAAGTAAGTGTGGTCATTTTGTAGAGTTTAGTTTGTTCTATACACGCTGCAAAAAAAAGAAAATTTCTCCAAACCCAACAGTACCAACATAGTGGAAATAGGATTGCACTAACCTGTGTATAGTATTCCCCGCCTTCCTGAATCTGTTGTACAGCGGCGAGTTGAAGAACATGAACCATGGAAACACCCGTGTGCTGAGAGCAAATTCTTTAAAAAGAGTATCCGTTGCCTGGATGAGTAAGTCCGCTTCCGAACCAGCTTTAAGTTCTCCTTCCATGCAGCCAAACCGGTGGTTGAACAATACCGCACTAATTTCTGAAGGCATAAAAAATGGAATTCCCGGTGGACTGTGATTCGAATATGAGGAGATATATCAACGTATTGATTTCCATCATGATTCGTTTGGCATACAATCGAAAAACTACGCAGCCGTAAAAGGGATATGGTAAAAATATAAAATTCGCATAATATCGCGTTCGCGTTCCGTTCCGATTAGAGGGGTCGTGGGTTCGATTCCCGCTAACGGCTAAATTATTCTTTCTCTCGAAAATTATTTTCATATGATAAAAATTTGAGGCAAATTCTGGGTTGATTGAATGTTTCATTGCTTTTTATAGCGTGTATCGTATGTACTGTCAACAGGTTATGAGACATTGGATTTCCAAACTTTTAAATATTTATTCATGATATATACAGTGTTGGACTGCAAAAAGATGGGTTCCACCCTATCCGGCCTGGGAGATTTGGAGGGGGATGGGAGTATTCCTTCTTTTCACCCAAGTCGTTTTGTTATCACTGTGATGGCGTCGCCCTGGAGTATTTTCCCGCCTTATTTGACTAATTTTTGTCCAAAACAATATCTGATACAAAAACTGCTCAATATGCTAGGGAATGATTATTATAGGTGAAACAAAAATACGTCCCTGTCCTTGGAAGCAGGAAAACGCCGAATCCCCTATAGCCCGACCACACTGTACATGTGGGTGAAGTTCTACAAGAAAATGTAGAAAAATCCAAGATGGCCGCCATGATGACGTCACCGCGATGTTATCTACTCAGAAGCCATTGTTCTCCTATTTTTGGAACGATTTTTGGGGATTTTGGATTTTTCCATGATACTTTGCACCTATGATTATGCAAATAGTCTCAAAATTACACCAAAAGGATTTGCGGGAAAGTCAGAAAGTTTCAGCTCTCCCCTTCTCGGAACTGCGGTGAAAAGTTTAGTACCGATGGGAGCGGGTGTATAATGTCCCTCCCAGCCTAGATATATGGTTAATATTAGCGGGGCCAGTTTGAATTTAACCGATTCCTCTGCCCTAGGATACAGGCTTCAAATGACGCCAGTTGTAGTTAAGCCCTGAACTATGGTGGCTGCGTGTGAAGGGCCGCGACCACAAATGTCTGTAAATGACCGTTGATCATTGACCTGGGAAGACCTTGTACCTCGAACCCTCGAGGTCACATCAGGTCATGTGACTGGCGGGTGGATGCAAAAATAGAACTCGGACAACTCGCTAAATATGTTGAAAAACCGACTTCGTACCAAACAAAAATCGGAAAACCCCAGTCAATTGGGACTAGGTGGGGTATACCTAGGCCAAATGGGTCGTGTAGGGTGTTATCTTGAAGCTTTTGGCGTGTAGACTACGCCTGAGGAGGTTCTGAAGTCACGTCTTAGTGTGCATGCGCAGTCGAGGAGTAGTAGCGAAAGATGAGCAGGGTGGTGTTGGGGTCGATGTTATCCATCCATCGTGAGCCGGGTAGGCTGTCATATTGAAACTCCTGGTGTGCACAGGACACTTGAGGTTGGTTTGAACGGGAAATGACGTCGTGGTGAACATGTGCATTCGAGGAGTAGTAGAGAAAGGGGATAAATTGGGGGTGCGCAGGGGCATGTTTGGGCGATTGAGGAACCATCCTGGGTCTGAATTTGGCGTGCCGGGTCTCATCTTGATGCCCTCATGGTGTAGACTACGACAAGCATGGTCTGGGCTGGAAATGACGTCAGGCTACGCATGCGCAGTTGAACAATTTCGCTACTACTGTCCAACTGTGCATGCGTAACCTGACGTTATTTTCAGCCCAAACCGTGACGGTCGTAGTTCATTTTCACCACGAATACCCCAAACACCACCCTGCGCACGTCCGGAACCGCCATCTTTCGCTATTACTCGACTTGAAAACAGATTTTTCAATACAGTTTTAACACAGTACAATCTCCATCTATGTTTCTCAAAGACCAAACAAGGACCAGGTTCTTTCTCTGTATGGAAATATGCATTTTTATTCAGAACTGTAAGCTTGCATTGTCTGAAGGATAACCCTACAATGATGTAGACGTTCATTACACATGCTCGTTTCTTTCCTTGTTCTGAAACGCGCTATTTGACGATAGTAAGTTTCATGAAAATATTTCAACAACCATTATGTTTTACATTTACGGTAACGCAATGAAACAATCCTTCGCTCTCCACTTTTATTGTCTTTCTAATATCTCCAGAAATAAATGGAAACGGCCAATTTGCACCTCTCTGTTGGTCCACAAATTATAAACTTACGTAACCTACCGACCCAGTTATAGGCGTATGTAGGGTATGACGGCTCCACTTTTGTCGCTTGAAAATACTTCCAGAAGATAGACAGAACAGATAGAAAAGATTTATGGGCATAACGGATCAACAAAGCGTCTGAATGTTGAGGAAAAATTGCCATTGCCGAGGACAATGAAACCGGTCCCTTGGTGGTCATTATAGCGGTATTACTGGCCCTTTGTTCAGCATACCCTACACTGCTATAGATCTAGATTTGTCGATATGTTCTGATAGGGCCTTGCACTTGTCTGATGGAGAGTATCAGACTGTGTCCGAGCAAAATTGTGAAGCTCAAATCTAAATCATAATATAAAAAAAATAACGAAAATCTTTGTCGACCACATTCTACATTTACTCCTTTGATAAAATGGACGATTGCAGGTTGCCTCCAATTGGTCAAATTATCGCGAGATAAACGAGATAACTTTCGCTAGGGAACGCGATATCATGGCGAGGGAACGCGATATTATGGTGAGAGAACGCGATATTATGGTGCGATATCATGGCGAGGGAACGCGATATTATGGTGAGGGAACGCGACATTATGGTGAGGGAACCCGATATTATGGTGAGGGAACGCGACATTATGGTGAGAGAACGCGACATTATGGTGAGGGAACGCGATATCATGGCGAGGGAACGCGATATTATGGTGAGGGAACGCGACATTATGGTGAGGGAACGCGATATTATGGTGAGGGAACGTGATATCATGGCGAGGGAACGCGATATTATGGTGAGGGAACGCGATATTATGGTAAGGGAACGCGACATTATGGTGAGGAAAAGGCGATGTTATAGTGAGGGAACGCGATATTATGGTGAGGGAATGCGATATTATGGTGAGGGAACGCGACATTATAATGAGGGAACGCGATATTATATTGAGGGAATGCGATATTATGTTGACGGAAAGCGACAGGCACGCGATATTATCGTGAGGGATTATCGTGAGGGAACGCGATTACATCGCGAGGCAACGCGATATTATCGCGAGAGAACGCGAATTATATATATTCACCAGGTCTCTTTCACGGCTCCGTCAAAAAAACTGACCACATTCGGATTTTTATGGTGTTCTATTTGGGCCAAGTTTGCGTCGCGTAGCGACTTTTAGAAACTCGCCACTCGCCACGCGCCGTGGACCTCTCCGGCGCGCGGCGACTGGCGACTTTCTGCTATCTCTTAACCTGCAAAAACTCGCCAGTCGCCACCCGCCGTAAAACACGGCGAGTTTCGCTCTATCTTTTAACCTGGAAAAACTCGCCGCGCGCCACTCGCCGGATGAACCACGGCGCACGGCGACTGGCGACTTTTGACTGTAGTGAAACTCGCCACTCGCCACGCGCCGTGGACATCTCCGGCGCGCGGCGACTGGCGACTTTCTGCTATCTCTTAACCTGCAAAAACTCGCCAGTCGCCACGCGCCGTAAAACACGGCGAGTTTCGCTCTATCTCTTAACCTGGAAAAACTCGCCGCGCGCCACTCGCCGGACAAACCACGGCGCGCGGCGACTGGCGACTTTTGACTTCTGGAATTCTCAGGACTTTTTCTCAAGTGCGCATGCCCGAGGAGCATCAATTATGCAGTTGCAATATCATAAATCACAGTCGCGATCTCATCGAATTTGAGGAAGTAAAAAAAATATGGAAACTGTTGAAAGAAATACGTCTTTTCATCTTTAAAATAGGGTCTTGATAGTTTGTAGAGTTTGTGATACAGGAAATATCAACCCAACAAAGAGCCGCTCTATGGATTAAAACAGCAATAAAGGATCTCTTATACAAAGATATCGCCCGTTTTTCACATAAAACTTACGAAGAGAGAAATTCAATCATCCAGAGAAAATGTTAGCATTTTTTTCTTACTTTTTTAATCAATATGACGATGACGCTCTATTCGCTTTCTTAATATTTCATACAGCATATTAGTTGACGTTGCTTTTATCTTGTAAAACAAAATTCCCGCGTCGAGTGCTTTATTGTATCTTAAATAAAGAACAATTTCAAAGCGATTCATTCTGAATTGAAAACGATATGCTGTTTTATAAATATATAGGCACTTATATAAAAAAAAGATTAAAAAAACGATTGAAAATGTTGTCTTGGTGTCAACTTTTTAAAATATACCAGCAGATAATAACGAGAGTATGCAAGTTCTGCACAGAAACGGATAACGAGTATTTTAATAAAGAAATAATTGCACATTTGACAAAATTAGATTGCCCTATATGCGTATTGCATTAAAAAGAAACTTGTTTCAAAAAACAACTATATTAATTATTACAGATAGCTTACATCTTCAAAATTAGTCACATAGCATCAGATGTAGCTGGAGAGTTCATTCATTAGAAATTATGTATATTTATGCACGAGGAAGAGATTTAAAATTAAATTAAATGACAGCATGTTTCGAACAAAATATTCCGATAATTGATGCTCCCCGGGCATGCGCACTTGAGAAAAAGTCCTGAGAATTCCAGAAGTCAAAAGTCGCCAGTCGCCGCGCGCCGTGGTTCATCCGGCGAGTGGCGCGCGGCGAGTTTTTCCAGGTTAAGAGATAGAGCGAAACTCGCCGTGTTTTACGGCGGGTGGCGACTGGCGAGTTTTTGCAGGTTAAGAGATAGCAGAAAGTCGCCAGTCGCCGCGCGCCGGAGATGTCCACGGCGCGTGGCGAGTGGCGAGTTTCACTACAGTCAAAAGTCGCCAGTCGCCGTGCGCCGTGGTTCATCCGGCGGGTGGCGCGCGGCGAGTTTTTCCAGGTTAAGAGATGGAGCGAAACTCGCCGTGTTTTACGGCAGGTGGCGACTGGCGAGTTTTTGCAGGTTAAGAGATAGCAGAAAGTCGCCAGTCGCCGCGCGCCGGAGAGGTCCACGGCGCGTGGCGAGTGGCGAGTTTCACTACAGTCAAAAGTCGCCAGTCGCCGTGCGCCGTGGTTCATCCGGCGAGTGGCGCGCGGCGAGTTTTTCCAGGTTAAGAGATAGAGCGAAACTCGCCGTGTTTTACGGCGGGTGGCGACTGGCGAGTTTTTGCAGGTTAAGAGATAGCAGAAAGTCGCCAGTCGCCGCGCGCCGGAGAGGTCCACGGCGCGTGGCGAGTGGCGAGTTTCTAAAAGTCGCTACGCGACGCAAACTTGGCCCAAATAGAACACCATAGATTTTAGACTGATTCCGATCATTTCAATAACGATCGCAATTCGAGGGCGGGAAAGAATAAATACAAAAAAATGTTAAATTGGCATGGACTCTAGGCCCCCTGGTTTGATACAGATCGCGACTTTTGACCTGTTGTAACCACAATTATTTACTGCGGTCCGTTTGAAGTAAACGCTTCAAGAAAGTATATGTCGTTTACAACTTTTAACTGGCCAGCCGAATACGCCATTTCCACATTAATCTTTGGACAAACTTGTCTTTCCCCGGTGGCGACGACAGGTGCACAGCCCGTGGGCCACTTCTTGAGCTCCGGTTCGTTTTCATGATCTCTCCTCTATGTTTACAACAAGGAGCAGGTTTTCAGTATTTATAACTGGTGTAAAAATGGATCATATATTCCTACTAAAGGATCAATAACCTTACATCCATCATAACTTTCGCAAGTTCAGGTCGAAAACAGAGGAACCATTCCTCTGTGTTCATCATAACTGAGTAACTCAATGCATAGCTCAGGAAACGTTAAGGAATTTGTATCCTACTGTATCTGTTAAACCGAGAAATGCTATGGAGTCCGTGAGCTATATAGATAGACTGAAATAACATTTAATCCATGAAGCACTGCATGTATCTGTTTAAACCTAGAAATGTTAGTGTCAGTGAATAATGCTAAAGAATCAGAGTAATGTGTATGTTAAACATGTGTATGTTTTTAAGTTATTGTCCGGAAACAAAGCCGGACGGACGCACGGACGGACGGACGCACGGACGGATCCCAATACTATAGTCCCCCTTTAGCCCTTCGGCCGTCGGGGGACAAAAATGTCAGCTGTGCCATTTAGATAACGCCTGTGTCAGCTGTGCCAGTTAGATAACGCCTGGAGATTAAAACCAACCATGACCTACTTTTAACATAATCCCTGTATGACACCTGATAACATATGCCATCTGTTGATTAGTACCAGCTTATAATTAATCGGTCAAGTGGCAGATTAAGGCACACGGGAGAGAAATTAATGACCTATACAATGATAATTTTATACCTGTACAGTCGTGTACTATACAACCGTGTATTTACAATGATGCTCCTGAGAGGATGGGAATAAGGGGAGGTATATCGTGTTTGAAATGTGGACAAATTGCCCACTGAAAGATAAACATTGTATGATGACGATGTGGTCACGCCACTTAAGGTTCCCACGTAAGTTACAATAAAAACATGGCTGAGATACACCAGAAAGTTTTCCCGAACAATGCAGTCTGAATATCAGTGAATATCAGTGAATGAATATTACACCATTGTATGCTATCGCTGAGTCTCTCAGAACATACCTTCCACTGCGAATTTTTGTAATTCATCTCGGATGTGTTCTACGTTTCCATCGCCATCTCGTATATCGTTAATTCGGCGTATGAAATCCTCTGCCACATGGTCCATCCGACTCATGTAATATCTCATCGACTGTGGGCGGAGCAATTTTTGCTGAACGGCCTTCCTCATCTTCCACCATTCCTCCCCTACTCTGAATAGTATAATATATTCATTTAGAATATGCGCATCATATACCTAGCATACTGATATCACCGCCAAATGTCTCTGTACTATTTCAGTAGCGTAGTTTCAGTATGGTAACTTGAAATACATAATCTCATATTCGAAGATCTGGTGCTCAGTTATAATGCCACTATGATGTCTCCATACCAAATGCATACTGGAAACCCGGTGATATTTCGCTCTAATGCGAATGTCTGTGAAGGAAAAAACCAAAATTTTAATGTTAAGACCACATGAATATGTGGCTGGACATAGACAAGTCAGCGTTGACAATTGGAAGCACGGGCGAGGTTCGGGTGAAGTTTTCAACGTAGATAAACATCCACAGGAAAACCACCGGATTTTGAAGTTGTCTTAAATAGAGTACAGCTAACGGATGAATGGGCACTGAGCATGTCTGAACAATGGACATGTCTGAACAATGGGCATGTCTGAACCATGAGCATGTCTGAACAATGGACATGTCTGAACAATGGGCATAATTGCAAGCGTCTAGTATGTCATTCAATATTCAACCGACGACCGTTAAAGAATTTCCACGTCCATAGTCCAAAGACCTAATTCACATAATATATTTAGCACCAAATTAGAAGAATAAATCATAAAGCATGTCTGAACAATGGGCATGTCTGAACAATGGACATGTCTGAACAATAGGCATATCTGAACAATGGGCATGTCTGAACAATGAGCATGTCTGAACAATGGGCATGTCTGAACAAAAGGCATGTCTGAACAATGGGCATGTCTGAACAATAGGCATGTCTGAACAATGGGCATGTCTGAACAATGGGCATGTCTGAACAATAGGCATGTCTGAACAATAGGCATGTCTGAGCAATAGGCAGGTCTGAACAATGGGCATGTCTGAACAATGGGCATGTCTGAACAATAGACATGTCTGCACAATGGGCATGTCTGAACAATGGGCATGTCTGAACAATGGGTATGACTGAACGATGGGCATGTGTGAAAAATGAGAATGTCTGAACGAGCAAAGAATTTAAATCGGGAGATTTACATGAAATTGAAGACAACGCGTCTTGTTTGCATTGTATGTGATGTGAAATCATTGTATGTGATGTGGAATCATTGTATGTGATGTGGAATCATTGTATGTGATGGGAATCATTGTATGCGATGTGGAATCATTGTATGTGATGGGAATCATTGTATGTGATGTGAAATCATTGTATGTGATGTGGAATCATTGTATGTTATGTGGAATCATTGTATGTGATGGGAATCATTGTATGTGATGTGGAATCATTGTATGTGATGTGGAATCATTGTATGTGATGGGAATCATTGTATGTGATGTGAAATCATTGTATGTGATGTGGAATCATTGTATGTGATGTGAAATCATTGTATGTGATGTGGAATCATTGTATGTGAATCATTGTATGTGATGTGGAATCATTGTATGTGATGTGGAATCATTGTATGTGATGTGGAATCATTGTATGTGATGGGAATCATTGTATGTGATGTGGACTCATTGTATGTGAATCATTGTATGTGATGGGAATCATTGTATGTGATGTGGAATCATTGTATGTGAATCATTGTATGTGATGTGGAATCATTGTATGTGAATCATTGTATGTGATGTGAAATGGATATTCCTATCAGGGATTGATGACTGATCTCGTCTTAGCCTCAATAGTACTGGAAAGGTCAACCCCTAGGCTGCATGTTTTCGAAATGAGGGGGTTCGATTGCCGCCGAGGTAGAATTCAGAATGCATGTCCCGCCCCCTTCCAACCCACCGCAGATTAAATAAAATCTAGACGTGAAATGGCGCATTCTTTCATATTTTGATAGACTTTTGAGAACTCGCTTTCTTGCGCCTAATCAGGTTTGAATATGTCTAGATGTAAAATCGTGCTTTTTGTGGTATTTTGACAACATTTTTTCGATTCGTAAAAACTTCCTGAATTCTGAATGAACGTAAAGTTGTTAGATGCGGAACTCATTTCCCGACTATAAAGTTTTGGGCGGCATGAACCTGCCCCTGTCAGGATTTTTTCGAAATTCTAGATGTTAAACGGTGGAATCCGACTTATGGAGACGTCGCTTCTGGAGATTTTTTTTTTTTTTTCAGGTTTAAAATTTCGCGTTCTGGTGCATTCTGATTGCATATTTCGACATTTAGAAACACACTTTCTTTCACACTCATCCATAGATGTGAACTTTTGCTCTGGTGGAACTCCGTCGGTCCACCGGGGGATGCGTACACCCCGGTCTCGAATAATGTATAAGAATGTTCTGATCTACTTGTCCCATAATTTAAGGAGCGACTGTTGATGTGACATACAACTGTGTTAGTCTCCCCAGGGCAGCCACATACAGTCTTTTCGATATCAGTCTACTATATCAGTCTAACAAGCGCAGCGATTGACTATATTCCAATCATGACGCCCTTTATTAGAGACGCATTGATTGGTTACTCTACTCTGAAAAAACAGTTGTGTACAGAATTGCACATCTACAAAAAATGTGAAGTGCACAATTTGTGTACTTTTTTTACACAAATTGTGTATCACAGCTACACAGTGATTGTAGATGTTCAATTTTGTTACAGCGATGTGTACCTATGTGTACTTTTGGTACACAGTTGTTTTTAGAGTGTAGATTTAGGGCGAGGATAGTCCTTGGATAACATGTTGTACATATTGGGCCTGACGTAATCAGGCCAGTGTGCTTGCGCACCTTCATTGAGGGAAACTTCACAATCGTTAAACGCCCGTCCACAGATCAAGTATATGGAAACTATTTGCGTGACCTATTTGAAAACCTCGCCAGGTGGGATTAGCACTTTTTGATTGACGTGTCCATCCTGAGAGAGATAGCCACTGAGAAGCATGGATTCGACGACCGCTTCAAATTTCAACATACATATTAGCTATCGCTTGAAACCATAGAACAATATCGGAATGTACCAAGGAACGTTTCCTCACAGATTTGCAAACGTGCGCTTTTTCTTTTCTGTAATGCCATGTTGTCATGTTCTTGCAAATAGCAAGTTTAATTATACTTACAGAGACCCAAGTCCGAGTTGCCCATTTTCTCTTTGATCATAAACTCCAAATATACTGGGAAAGCCTCGTTGTGGATACTGTCCCTCTAATCGAAACATGGTGGCGACATCTGCTGGATCGTGTATATGTACGGCCCAGCCTAACCCTACCACCTCTCGGTATATTTTGCCATATTCTCCTAAATATTTCCTCCTTAATTCCGAATATTCCTCGACGTGGTATTTCGCTACAAAATATTCAAAAAAATCTTTCATCAGTATCACATCGAATGGATAATACATCTAGCCAGCTTACACGAAGTGGCTGCCATTTTGAATTTACCGCCGTACTATTCTTTCGGGTCAATAAGGTTCCAAAAGTATGCAATTCAAGCAATTACCGAAAATGTGAATGTAAATGTGCGAGGCCTGTCCCAATGAAATCACTTCTCGTGGAGAGCGTTGTCCGGGTCACATGCAGACATGGATCGATTTTTTTTTTTTTTTTTTCTTTATCTATTTTTTTTTTTTTTATTTTGTTTTTTTTTGCGGATATCCGTATACAAATTCAAGAACAGTAGGTCAGCATGACGTCGTCTGTAGTCCGATCAGTCATCTATATTTAGAACAAACATTCGAGAAGAGGTGCTCACGGACAACATGGCGCCGAGGTCGCCTATTTATAGGGGGCATCGCCCCGGTATAACCGGTCTCGAATCACCCGAGGCGACGCGGGAAAAAAACAGCGATAGATCACGCGCGTTAGTTGACTCGGTTGGCGTCGTTGCGCGGCAGTTGATCCGTGGAACGCGTATAGGATGACGCTGCGGTGCATTCTAGGTCGGCTATGTGGAAGAAAGCGAAATAGCCCGGCCTGTATATAGAACGGCCCGAGGACAGCTGTGGAGCTTTGGCGGTGTTTGACCCTGTTATACTACGCACTTAGGTAAGATGGCTATTGGAGTTTTTCATTGAAATATACTAGGTTAATAGGTAGAATCTGTAATTTTATGCGTAAAGCCTATACAAATTTCGTTTTTTTTTAGCAAAACAAATTTTCGGCCAATTTTATTATTATTTTTTTTATTATTTTTTTTTTTTTTGCTCGAAATTCATCAAAATCTCCACATCTTTAGAACGGGAAGGGCTACGAAGATGAGACTTCCTCCGTTGGATATCCAGAAAGAGACGCGTCGTTCGATCGCCATGATGGCGCCACAGTGATATCATAACATGAAACGGGTTTTGGAAATGTTTCTATATCTTTGGAACGGAAGGGGTCCTAGAGCCGGAAATTACACCGATAGATAGCCCCGGATTACGCAATAACTTGATCGCCGTGATATCGTCATAGTGACGTCAGAGTGACAGATTTTGTCAAAGTCTCTATATCTCAGAAAAATGAGGGGTTAGAAGAGTGCATCTCATACCATCGGATAGAGAACAGTGAGAAAAAAAGAGTTTGAAATGCTAATACGCATAAAAGGAACTCGAAGCTTCAATGTTAATCGTTTTATTAGCGAATGTCAACGATGTACACAAGATGTGATCTGAGCGTAGAACAACACACTGGCCACTGATGCATTAACGAGAAATAACTTCATACGAGATTGGTCCTGGCATAACAAGAACCAACAACAACTCTCACCCTATGATCTTGATACAACTCCAAGACTTACAAATCAGCAGCTGTCGATCCAGCACTCTTCCATGCCCCATGTAGCCCGTAATCGAAACAAAACGTTGTACTACGCTCTGTCATATTGAAGATCGAGCAGGATGCACAAGCGGAGATAGGGTATATACGAACACTCGTCCAAGTTTCAACGAACAAAAAGCCAATCAGAGGGAACATGGGTCGGACTGCCTGTCAGATGATGACAGTTTCCTGTAGAAATACGTCCATTCACTAATTCGCGCAAGCGCATCAAATATAATGTCTCGAAAGAAATGTTTGGCAAGCCTATAGCGGAAACACCACTATTCGGAGAAAATGAATCACGTGAAAGGCTAACGAAGACAACGTTAGCTAACGTTTGCCAATGATGGAAGAGACGCTGCGCGGCAATGTATTGCGATCAAGGGATGAAATGGCACACATTGCTTGATAACCATATTCATCAGCAAATTGTGAAAAGAACGAGGCGTCACCAAACTCTATACGATATGGGCTACGATGCAGGTTATTCATGTGCTGTCTGTTGTTGAAGAAAACAGTGAAGTAGAGGACTCAGAGGCGGTCGCCTCTGCGGACGAACAATGAGAAATGACCCAGTTGATAATGAGACTGTCGAATTATCAATGAATTGTCAATGAATTACACGTAGATCACTGGCAATAAATTTATGCATATCAGAATTCCAAACTCTCTTCTTCTCACTATTATCTACCTGATGGTTTGAGATTCACTCTTCTAATCCGTCATTTTTCCGAGATGTGAAGACTTTGAAAAATCTGTCTAATTTAGATTATGACATCGCTATGACGGAATCACGGCAATCAAGTTATGCGCGTAATCCAGGGCTATCCATCGGTGTAAGTTACTCTAGAACACCTCACGTTTCCGCTCTGGTCCGGACATTTCCACAATCAGTCTTATCCATATTTTAATGAATTTCGAAAGAAATGAAAAACAATTGACCAAAAATTTGTTTTGGTCAAAAACGAAATTTCTAGGCTTTACGCATACAATTACAGTTTATTTTAATGAAGTTTTCGGGGGATAAAACTCCAATAGCCATCTTACCTTAACCCTACCTGGCCTGGGGGGGCTTTCCGCCCCCTGTTGGTTTTTTGCTTGTATCTCCGGAACGACAAAAAATAGAGAGTTGAAACTCCGTGACTTTTTCGATTATCATATTGGGGTCATTTTGAGCCTATTTGCATGACCCCCCGAGCAAAGGATCATGGGTAAATTCAAAATGGCGGCCATGGGGGGTACCGGAAAAGTGATGTTTTCGCCATATTTCTTCACAAATTACGCAAAAAATCAGCATGTTGATTCAACGCGATTCTATGCATTTTTCTGAAACATATGTCTTAGCATCACCAAAAAACACCCCCTGATTTGTCCCCCCTCCCTCCCTTCCCACATTAACCCTTCCAAGTCTGGGGGAGGGGTGGCCAAAATGCCCTTCTACCAAACTTTCTGCAATATCTCTGAAACGCCAAAAAATGGACAGCTGAAACATTCGTGACGTTATAGGGTATCGTATTGGGGTCATTTTGAGCCTATTTGCATAACCCCACGAGCAGAGGATCATGGGTAAATTCAAAATGGCGGCCATGTGGGGTACCAGAAAAAGTTATGCTTTCATCATATTTCTTCAAAATTTTTGCTTTTATCTACGAAAAAGTGGGTAAAACTTATTTTATTTCATATCAGATTATTATATACTAAGTTATCATGCAGTTTTTGCGAAGAAAAAACAAAAATAAAAAAAATCGACGATTTTGACCGAAAATCGTCCAAAAATGCTCTTTTTGAAAATGACGTCACAGTGACGTCATCATGGTGGCCATCTTGGATTTTTTTACATTTTCTGGTAGAGCTTGACCCAAAGATGTAGTGTGGTAAGTTTCAGCCCTCTAGCCTTAGCGATAGCGAAAATATATAGGGGGGGCACTTTCCGCCCCCCCCCCCCCCCCCAGGCTGCGGTAAACCCCAAATCGCCCAGGCCAGATAGGGTTAAGAAGGATATTAAGTGCGTAGTACAACGTTGTCAAACATCGCCACAGCTCCACAGCTCCACAGTGACCTCGGGCCTAAACTTTCCATATTTAGACCGAGCTATTTCGCTTTCCTCGATGTAGCCGGCTAAGAACACCACATTGCGCTCCGCGGAGGCCACAAACAGATCAACCAAAGCGCGAACACGGCAAACTCGGTCAACCGGTCACGACAACGAACACCGCAAACCGGGTAAACCGACACGTGACCGATCGCCGGGTTTTCCCCTTCGCCTCGGGTGATTTGAGACCGGTTATACCGGTGCGATGTCCTATAAATAGACGACCGCGGTGTCACGTTGACCCAGAACACCTCTTCTCGAATGTTCGTTCTGAAAATAGATGACCCATCGTTTGTCATGCCGACATCCTGACCTAGAACCCCTGGGCTCGAACTCCCATGCATTCATTATCTGCTTGGGTATAGAATTTGATGATCCCAGTTATGGTCATGCCTATTCGTTTTACAGTAACCGGTGGTCTGTCAACCATACATGCTCTATATTTGGTGACAGTAACCGGTGGTCTGTCAACCATACATGCTCTATATTTGGTGACAGTAACCGGTGGTCTGTCAACCATACATGCCCTATATTTGGTGACCAGTAACCGGTGGTCTGTCAACCATACATGCCCTATATTTAGTGACCAGTAGCATATTTGCTCGTATAGAACAAGGCATAGTATAGAACAAGGCTATACCAGAGCTACCCTAGGGGCCGTGTGGTCATGATATCCACATGAACAGCAACACGGATCACTTTTCTTTCTCGTGATGTTTCTAGAAATAAGCAGTCAGTATATTTGTCTGTGGGCAAAGTTCTTGTCAGTATGCCGGTATCTTTTTCAGTCGCCCTTTTAATTTTGCGTTTAATAATAACAAGTTTTTTTATCCTACTGGTCACCAAGTATATTGCATCAACACAGATATGACAAAAAGTAGGTAGCCTAAGCCTGAAGCACCCCGTTCAGGCTAAACACTCACAGTATGGAGCAAAGTGGAATCTCATTCCGATTATTGGACAATTTCTAAGACCACCCGGTCCGGGCATATCTGAGAACGGGCGATATTCCGTTACGTGTTCTTGCAGCGCTTCTGTCGTCATTGACCGGAAACGGCAATCGCCATCTCTCGTCTTGCTGCTGGTCTCGCGAGACTGCAAATGTGGACAGTGGAAACGTGAATCTCCCTCGCCCACACTGGTGCTAACCATTCGACAATTCAAACGAGAAGGAAGCAACGATTTGCAACAGGAACTCAAAATTGGGCGAGCGTGACGACTTGATACAAGTGCCAGTTCTTTCATCATCGAGTCTCCACTGTTCCTTAAAATCTGTTTCAACTGCTTGGTTCCAGATCTGGAAAATAAAATTGGTTTGTGACAATAAGCACATGACTGCCACATATATTTCAACCAATAACAGTTTCTTGTACTTTCATTCGGCTACACTCGCACTTTGAAGCAAGGTTGCATGCTTTCACGCACACGTTGTATATGCTGGTCATTTCGCTCGTTGAATCAACGTGGAGAAGACGTTATCCATAGGCTTATATATATCGACCAAATGTCGGTATCGACCAAATTTCGAACTGTGTAACGTGTGTATGATAGCGTTTTCATACAGGCCAAGTAGGAAGTTGATGCAATATCTACATTACTATGCAGACATTATATGCAGACATACATTATATGCAGACATACATTATATGCAGCCATTTGATATACTATCGCGCATAATCCATGTACATCAGTATATCCTACATGTAGGTCTGTATTTGCTCGATACCCTCGTCAGACATCCCTTCAGCGTTAATTCAAAATGAACAAAATTACCGTCATACAAAGTTGGTGTAATACATATCAACGTTGTTCCAGCTTAGGTGTGCTTATCTTCGTCGCAATATTATCTGGCATATACCAAAATGTTACATGAGTAGTGTGACTAACGTCACAGGACCTACGAAGTAGGGTGAGGAAGATGAATTGGGGGTGCAAGAGTAGCCTAATGTTACAGGTCACCTAGATGACTTGGGGGTCCAAGCATAATGTACAAGGTCACCTAAGTAGGTCAAATTGTCATCAAAAGTAGGTCAGCTCAGAACCTGCTGGTAACAGTCCCCTAATGCACGTTCATGCCAAAAATCAAGGTTCTAACGTCAACGGTTCTCCTTATTTTACCAAAGAAAGGATTCGGATGGACTGACTGGCTGACTCATTACCGCACAATTTGCAAATGAGAGCCTACTTCGTATGAATATGTATCGTAGACCATATTCGGTTATGGAAGGTTTCCAGTTTTCATGACGTCAGTTGTACAAATTTAGAAAACAGTGGAATTTCACCAATCATTCCGTAATTATATTATTTCATCTCCACTCCATGTGTAAAGTATCGGGAACCGACCGGCTCAATGTGACGTCTCAAGATAATCAGCGAGCACGGTACGGTCACAAGTTGAGTACTCGAGTTAATCCGGGAAAGAGGAAATGCTATTTTGTTGGCCCACGATGTTATTCGAATTTGAAATATTGAATTTCAATTTCCATATTGAAATTTAAATTATAACTCAAATTTCGCGGGAATTCAGTCAACTAATGAACAGTTGTAAATTAGACCCTAGAGAAAATCGCGCTGATGTCACCATTTGAGTATCGCCCGAGAACACTTCTACTAATCGCTTCTACTAATCGCTTCTACTAATCTACTAAATGGAATTTCACCAAATATTTCGTGTATGCACGGCGAAGGAAGATAGTAGGAGGATTTGCATGATACGAAATCCCGATAGGTGGGTCTCCTAGAATTCTTGTATCGGACAAATTGAGTGCTCATCTTGTCCTGTATTTACTATAATGATATACACTCTGGGTAAGTTCGAAAACGGTTCAATTTGCTCGTCACTAAACCGGGATGAACCACCTGATTTCTGATTTCTGTCGTTCCGTTAACAAAGAAATATCCAGTTCATCTGGAATCACTGCCAGGAAAAAAGATAAAAGACAAATGTTATGTGAAAGCCTCAAAGATGGTGGTATAAAGGGTAGAGATTTTACCATCCACAATCGAGCGATGAAATTAGTATGGCTCCATAGATATTTTAGCGAAAAACTATCTTCCTGAAAGTTTAGTGTCAATGGTGTATTTAGACAAGTGGGTGGGATGGCATATTTATTGAACTGCAACTGCAAGTTTCAAAATTAGGAAATCAGATTTCGAATTTTTATAAGGAAATCATATGCTATATTGGTCGATGTGAGTGTGTTTATGTATGTGGCGGTCTTACGAGCTTTAGGATGTCATTGCGTTAAAACGGGAGTTGGGTACGCCTCAGTCCCTCACTCACTCAATAGTACCTCACTCATTCAATCCGTACACGTTAATCAACAGGGGAGGTAACTCTACCCATCATGCCCTACCCACATCACAAGCTTGCCTGAGTTCAGGGGTCTCGTGTCTGCATGCATCTTCAAGGTCCACTAGTCTATGGGTTAGTTTATAGGAGTAGGCAGGTCTCAAGTGCACAACGTAGTCTCTACTACTGATGACGTCACAGTAACGTGGGCATCACCCGAGTCGTATTCTACACCACGCGAGCTTCAATATGAGACCCTGCACGCTATATTTGGATCGGATATGGCCTCAAAATCCGTCAAATACACCTCTGTGCACCCCCAAATTCCCCGATTTCTTTACTACTCCTCGGCTGCGTATGTGTACCATGGCGTCATTCCCAGTCCAAACCAACCTTAGTGTGGTCACACACCAGCACTTCAAGACGAGACCCTGCACGCCATATTTGGATGAAATTTGGCCTCTCAATCGCTCAAATATGCTCCTGGGCCCACACAAACTGGCAACTTTCGCTAATACTCATGTACTGTGCATGCGCAACATGCCATCACTTCCCATTCAAACCACTCCAAGCGTCCTCTACTCATCAATAGCTCGAAGCCGAGACCCTAAACGCCATATTTGGATGAGATATGGCCCCTTGATCGCTCAAATATGCCCCGGTCTACCTCCAAAATGACTACTACTATTACTACTACTACTATTCGACTGCGCTTACGTGGGATAACTTCATTATCCCTGCAAACCACCCTAAACGTCGTCTACACGCCGAGGGCTTCAAGATGAGGCCCCCATGCAATATCTGGATAAAGTAAGACCCACCTAGATTTTTCGCATTTGGGGTGTGAAGTCCGTATTCCGCATTTTATGGTTTCATGAACAATGCTAGTTTTGCCTCTAGCATATCCTCGCGTGATCAGGCTCGACAAGCGCTTCAAATTGACACCCTAACCAGGCCCTTCGGACCGATATTGGCCCACCTCGACCCCTTTGACGACCTGACCGGTCTCGACCAGCGCTTTACGTCGACCAGCGCTCTGCCCATTTTGATGGATGATTTTCCCCATTTCTGAGTTTAAAGTTCGATTTCCCGCTTTTTAGGGTTCTAGGAAACTTCCGAATTTTTGCATCCACATCACGTGACCCCAAGTTCCTTCTCCACGTTGCCATAGCAACTCCAGGTCCAGGGTCAAGGGCCGAACAGTTTACTCCGCCGTCGCAGAAATGCTAAGAGATTTAGTCTTCTCAGCAAAAACAAGTCTGAAAACCCATGTCTCCCTCATTCTCATTTATCCTTCCCCATCTAATTTCCTTGTGTGAAGCTATTAACGTCTGACCCTTCAACTCAGCCCTGTACATTTTACAGTATAACAAGACATTTTTCTTCTCTATTCCCCGTTTCATCATTTTCCTTATGGCCAACGAAGCTGTCCTAGCCTCCGCCAAAAAAAGACTAAAAAAATCACCCGGTTTCTCTTAGTCTAACATCATGTTCTGCGTTTCTATTTTCTTGAACCTTCCAGTTTGTTTTCTGTTTTCAGACCTTCCTCCCATGCAATTTTTGTCCATCTATCATACTCTTATTCCATGCCATGGAGATCTGGGTACGATAAAAATAACAACTGTATAGTAACTCTGGATTTGTTCGGATTGACATCAACGGGAATGACATTATGAGAGCAAAAATCTAAAAACAAAAAAAAACAAAAAAAATCGATTTGATTTATTTTAAATATATCTGTTCATTTTCATAATTTCTTGAAAAGATACGTATCTACCATTAAATATCCCACAAGCCAAGCAACTATGTCAGCTCTGTACAACAAACAGTGACGTATTCTTGTCATTCAGAATCCTTTAGTCACACTGCATTAGAATTATTTCCCGTCCCCCCCCCCCCAAAACAAAAAACAAAACAAAAAGTACTGTGTTGCCACAGGGGCTTGTTGATGGTCAGTTATTAATTATGATATTAATATTCATATATACTCTCCTCCTACTCTATTATAACAAGGGAAATCAGTGGAAACCACGGTTTCCCGCCAAACCCCCTCGACCAAAACGGCAACTCACAGATTCAATAAAACTTTATCCGTCCTTATTTCTTACCTCAACGTGCTCTCCAAACTTCAATTCATTAGTTCAAACTTAATAACTCTTCGATCTATTCCTTTTAATTGCGTAAATCCATCAATCGAGACAGCTCAACTCCCGCCCTTTCAACGTTTATGTCAAAGAACTGGGAACGGTAGTCGAGTGCACGTGACTAGCAAGTGACCCGCGGATACGGGCTGAATTTGCTCGCATGATGTCAATGGTCAAAATTACTACACGGATTATGTAAAATTGCCTACCATCCAAGTATTTCGCCCTTTGACATCTTCTTAGGAAAAATTACATTTCCTGCAAAGTTCAAATTTGTAATTTCGGCCATTGAAATCGCGCGAGCACATTCAGCCCGTATCGGCGGGTCACTTGCTGGTCACGTGCACTCGACTACCGTTCCCAGTTCTTTGACATAAACGTTGAAAGGGCGGGAGTTGAGCTGTCTTGATTGATGGATTTACGCAATTAAAAGGAATAGATCGAAGAGTTATTAAGTTTGAACTAATGAATTGAAGTTTGGAGAGCACGTTGAGGTAAGAAATAAGGACGGATAAAGTTTTATTGAATCTGTGAGTTGCCGTTTTCGTCGGGGGGGGGGGGTTGTAGGGAAAACCGTGGTTCCCAGTGGGTCCCCTTGATATTAGAGTAGGAGGGGAGTATATATATATATGAATATTAATATCATAATTAATAACTGACCATCAACCCCTGTGTATTTTGCAGAAAAAAAAACAATATTTGGCAGATATCGCTCGATTGCAATCTGTTGACAAGAATGTTATGAATCCATGTAATGCCTCGTGTTGGAAAGTTCCCACATGTTCTGTTGAATAACAACTGTTTGAATCAGTCTAGTATACATTAGAACAACGGACCTAGTTAATACAATGAGTGTGTACAACTTGAATAAAAAGTGTTTAATATAAACGGGGAACTGATATCAACCGGATGTTTCAGGGCATATTTTGACAACACGACTAAACCATTATACCATGTGGTTGTACATTTTTACAAACGCAAATCTTGTATGCCTTTACAATCCTACCGCAATTAAAATATATTCTATCATTGCAAAGAAATGATAGATTACGCACATTACACAGGGTGATATGGTCAAATTTTCAATTCCGGAAACCCACCGGAAACCTATTGGAAACTGTAGCGCTACAGAATTTCCGGAATTGGATACTTGGCCATTTCACGCAGTGTTATGAAACTACATTGCACCTTTGCGAAGACTTGGCTAAAAAGGGAAAAACGAGGATTGTCCCGTCTCCAATCTTCAAATTGCATGAAAAAAAGATGCGATGACGCGAGATTGGTTTTATTTGTACTTTTGAGATTATTGATACTGATAACTGATTACTGATCCCTATGGGGTTATCCATTTAGTATACACGCAAAATCCCGATTTTCTCCCTCACCCCCTCGCCCCCTACTCGTATATCAACGCACCGAAACCTCTTTCCTGCGCAGGTATACGACGCGGAGTTACCCCACCTCCTTCCCAATCTCAGGAATTCAAGTCACTAATCAGACTTAAGGGGAATTTATACCCGAAAATCTGATTAATCAAATTTTTCCACCTCTTGTTAGTCTTTTGGCGATTTCTTCTCAATGACTTTGAGTATGGTCATGAAAATTCATTCATTTATCAATCTCTAGTCACAAGGAACATACTGAAAGAAGAAAAACGAAAAAAAATTAATATTTACATTTACTCTGTACGTAATTTTAGACAATGAGACTGTCAATCGGGCTAAACCCAGTTGAGTTTAAGAACCCAAAACCAGGGTCAAACAATAATAGTACTGGACCACTATTGTCCATATGTAGTACCTACAGGTGATAATATTAACCAAATGATTTTCCATATTAATTTTTATTTCATGTTTCTGTATTTGACTGCACACAGTCAGAAAAATGGTGTAGGCCCAACACCCTTTTTGATGTTGAGGGCTGGTCAACACCATAAAGTGGTGTTGGGAAATGGTGTTGACTAATGTGAAATATATTGTGAAATGTGGAATACTAATAGTGTTGAGACCAGTTCAGCATCAGATGGTCAATACCAATAAAGGGTGTTGAAAATGGCTCAACACCATATTCTGGTGTTCACTGACAAGTGCTACTACTGGCTTCAACACCAGTACAGGGCGTTTGAGATATATGATGTCGGTCAAACTTCAACATTATTTATTGGTTTTGTTGATCAACATCATTTTTCTGGCTTTGTATATTGGGAAATTATCACACCGGTTGTATTGTTTGATACATGTAGATCAATTTGACGCTTAACCCATTTGTGTATAAATGGGTTAAGGCCGATTGACAGCCCACCGAATAAAAAAGTACTCACTATATTTGAATGTTCTGTAAAACTTATATATTCTCATGGAACCTGTGGTGAACTACCATTCCTGACGATGACATGAATAAATATATGTCGAAATATTCATCTACAAACTACTTTCCGCTAATATTTTTGCATAACGAAATACGAACGTGTTTAGCAGAAGTATATAGACCTGAAAACTGATGACTTGTTATCCCTTCATATCTTAAGATACAATGTACATCCATGACAATTAATTGACAGGTCGGGATCATAATACAATTGAATTTCCCTACCAGGACATCAACGCGAGATCCCTGAACTGGTAGTTGGTCTTTTAATCGTTTAATTTGGTGTGTGATGTTACATACAGGCTGTGTACTGTGTTTCGACAAATTTAACACTTTGAACCCGAGAGTTTCCATGTCTATTAACACAAGACCCTGATCTTCATGCTAAAATTGGGATACAACCGACATTTTTGTCATATGCATAATCTAAACAGCGTTGCTCACCCCCTGGGGACTCTACGAGTGGTAAAGGATCCCTTTTGGAGTTTTTGCGACCAAACTAAAACTGTGGAACCGATACGACTTAAAACGTTATCTGATTGGCTGAATAGTCGGTTCTGACGTCAGAGGCCGCTAAAGCGGCCTCTCGGGTATATACATTATATCAATAGGCCGCTAAAGCGGCTTCTATGGTCCAAAGGGTTAAGTCCTGTTATATAAGAAGGGCATTTTACGACGGCTGGGGCGGGAAGATGAACTATGTCTGGCCGATAAAGCCGCATGCAGTTTTGATTGAATGTCCGTGAAAATTTGTCATGCCGGAGTTTATAAAGTTAACCAAACCAACTGACACCACATGACAATTGACGATCGGGAACCTTACTGGTCCGAAGGTTGAAGAGTTTGGTGTCTGGGAGGCTTGCCTTAAACGGCATATCTGTCATGTAAGAGGAAGTGACGTGAATTTACGAGATTTCCAATAGTAGCAAATGGACAAGTCGGCCATTTGCTAACATGTCAAGTCACGTTGAAAAGCGGTATCTCCTCTTCCATGAACTATATCCCCTCTCAGAACTGAGAAAATATTCAGAATAGGCATTTAAAGCGCGCGCAGGGACCGGAGAGAGAGAGAGAGTATTAGGGTTTAACGTCGCATTCAGCAATATTTCAGCTATATAGCGACCGCAGGGACCGGAACATGATATGTACGTTTACATGCTGTAATCAGGATGGGTATCTGAGGCAGATCTAAGAGGGTCTATAGGGCAGGCCTGGTCAGAGAGGACAACCAGTTTTATACGCTGGTAATATACACTATTAAAAGAGCCGGTGTGATGGATAAAAGTGTTCTGGTGATTGTGTCGCTTTTCATATCCTTTTATATTGCAACCAAGGACGGACACTTGTCCCCAATGTGAAGAAATGTGTCCTTAGTGGGTCAGAAGATAGGATCCGGAAGCCAGCGGGCATTCTTAAGCCTCCACACCGCCCTGAAATGTCCGTATGTCTGTCTGTCACTGATAGCATCCACTGACACCCTTGCAAGTGGTTTAGAGGCAGCAAACTTGGTACACATATACTACGAGACAATGCCTGAATGATGACAGTTCCGCGATCCACTGCTAGGGGGCGAATATGTAACTGGCATCTGAATAATTAAGTATTTTGCTATATATTTTGAAGGATTAAAGGACCTATTCTTTCAGGGTCATGTACTGTTTATTATGATATAACATGAAGAAGTATAGCTAGGCTTTCCAAATTAATACTTGTATACATCTGGCGATGGTCCAGATGTATGCTGAAGATGACTGACCTTGACATATCTTATCCAGGTCAGAATATATTCAGTACGATATTTCATGAAGTATTATATCTACATTGTCCAAATTTATACCACATATGCCTGGAGTCTATTGAATATCACTGACCTTGACATATTTTCCAAAGGTCAAATCCTATATGTCAAGTCTGAGATCTCCGAATTACTGTTTCATGCAATTAAGTCAGAAAAGACAAGAGAATTGTTGAAGATGACGTACCTTGATCTATATTTTTAAGATCAAATTAATTGATTTGATTATGAGCTATATAATATAGAAGGGTATAAGTGTATTTAGAGCGAAGAAATTTTTTCCCATCAATTACGGCCTTAGCAAAACCTGACCTGGCCCAACTGGCTATGTATTTCTAAAATAAGAAAGCTACAGTCAACCCTACTAGATTTGTTAACCAGCATTGTCGGTATCATTTGCGCGGCCTTTAAACAGCAAGTGTTAATTAATATTCTTCACTTTACATAAATAATGCAACATCCGTTTATTTCATCGTCTTCTTAATTACACACCAACCGCTACTATTAACGCAAGGGAGGGTAACGCAATCACTCAACGGGTAATGTGCTAGTATAAATAAATTCAACCCATTCAATGAGTCGATCCTCGTCTCCTGGGCACATCTAAAATAGTCACAAATTCTCTGTACTCTTTGCACTAGGGTCAAACCGTCTATTTTGTTTGTGAAACATTTCGTTTGTGAACCAGATATTTTGTGTGAGGACTGAACACAAGTATTGTTGTATTGTTGCTTGTGAACCCACTTTGAAACAAGATAAATTCAGAACAAGTCAGATGAAATCAATTCAGAAAATTTATTACCGGTATTCTATTTTTCATTGCGTTCTGTCCTCATTAGAAACCAACAGCGGGGAAAACGAAGCGGGCCTAGATCCAAATCAGCCAATATATTATGTAATCTTTAACACCGGATACGCAAACATTCTATGACAGCTTCACGCATTTTTGTTATCCAGGGGTTAAAGATTACATAACATACCATCTGACATGAACGGCCGACTTTGTTTTGTCAGCTGTTTCAACGTGGCCTTGTACAGTAGGTGACAGTGACAGTGACATCTCTGCTCGTTCTTGTTTCAATAACAAATGCATGACTTGTGCATGCCATATAGGTGCACAAATAAATACGAGATTGAGTAGCATAGAAACAACAATTCTATTAGCATTTGGGTTAGGGGAGATGGAGTTGAGGTTGTGACGTTACTTCCGGTGATGATGGCACTTCCGTTTGGAAGCCACGTCCTTCACTTCCGGTTGAGGGGTAGATGCAAAAATAGGATGTTCCAGAAAATAAAATGCGGAAAAATGGACTTGGGGTAGTGACGTTATGATGACAAACAGTAAACATTTTCTGGGGTATATGGTAGAAAATGAGAAGAAGCAAGCACTCCTGTAGAAATAAAATACTCTAGATGGTACATAGATTACAAAAATGTAATTTGCCCATGAAGCTTCACACAGGATGCTTTGCAAAGAACATATAATGATATGCTATGATGTCTAACCAGTTTTAAAGCAGTTTATTTAACCATTACTGGTTTGAAGAAATAGTTAAAAAGAGTGAAACAAAGTTCCCACATCGCAGCTTTTTGAACTACTGAAAATAATGTTTCAAAATAAACCTGAAATAATAAGCTGTGGTACGAAGCAACTCTATCAGGAGACAATTGTGCTGCGAGATGAAAAAAAAATCATATTAAGAAAAATGCAAATAAAAAAGCATGGCTGTCATTTTGAATTTCCTCGTGCTGCTGTGGTCGGGAAAACGGGAAGAAACTCTGGTGAATTAGCTCCAACGCAACTGGTGTGTTCAGAATGAAAATGTACCGAAATTGAAAGGGAAACGGTTATATCAGATTAACTCTTATGGCCGCCATTTTGAATTTTGCCTAGTTTTATTTATGCAATTGGCTCAAACTGAGACTTAGCTCAATTGTAGGAAGATATGGAAGTTGGAAGTATCTCCAACGAAACGTCAGCTCCACAGCAATAACGACGGTGTTATCCATAGAATAGCCTTGTGTTGGATATGATCTGGAGTAGAAAAATATTCCTACTGAAAGGGAATACACTAATTACGATGGCCGTCGTTTTGAATTTACCCATGGTGTTTCTCCCAGACTCGGACTAGCTTGAACGTGATGAATGTATGAATTGCGGTAAGACAAATAACGCAAATTTTATTCTTCTCGAAAATTTGGTGTGGAATATATGTCTATCCGCTTGGCCGTTATATGTTTACCAATTATACAGAAAATTAGCGGAAGCTAAAAATAAGCTCAAAATAGTTGTGATATGTTGATCCATGGAGTCACCAGAATTTTAAAACAAAATCTTTGAATTACGTTAAGAACCATGAATGAGTGAATTATGCCTACATGACCTGCATCTGTGGTGTCAAACTTGACGTTAAAATTGTCTGGTCGTACCTCAATTGCCACTTTATATCAACCATGCGCCATATTGCGATCAAAACATTTTACATCGAATGATTAGCCAAATAGTATAATATCGAATTTATGCATGAGCTTGAACTAAAGTATTTCGAAATGATTATACAGAGTGTCTTCAATTTGCAAGCAACTGAGACAATCAGCAAAAATACAAACTCAGACCTATCAATCCCATTAAGTCTCACGCATTCGGCGTGAGACTCGCGCATTTGGCATCTGTCTCATGCTCTTACGCAGTTATATCAAAATCTCACGCATCATGGCATTTCATGAAATTATTTCTAAAATAACCAGAAATAATACACTATATGCCTTCTGATACACATACCAAAAAAAACAGCGACTGCCTCAAATATAGATCTAATCTTTGGTTGTCGCCTGCTGGGCGTTGATTGCAGACCAAGCAGTCAAAATATGACGCATCTGTATATCGTAAACGCATCAATTTTCTGCCGTACGCATATGTGTGGGTACAAAATGTGTACCGGTAAACGTGAATTCCTGTCAGACATTCCGTTAATTATGGGCCTGGTATGAGATCATGCGTATGGACATAGGGATATGTAATTTGTATGTCTGCATATTTTGCTTCATATGCATTTCACGTAATGTAGATTGTGACACGTATATATCAATTACATATATGTTTTTGTTTCAAATCTTTGTAACGATAACGTGAGAGTTACATCCAGTCAAACGGGTTGTGGAAGTTTTGTTTCGTATGCAAATGTGTTGTTTGTCCTGAAACAACCATGATGTGTTACACAATACGACCATTGTGTAAGTTATTCATCGCCTACATGCAGAATGAACACTCACAACAGTCCGATTTCAGGCGATAACTATTACACAGTATCTGAGTACAACCGAAGGTACACAGTGGAGTATGTACAAATATGCCCACAGTAGTTCTGAGATTGCGGCTACTAAATGTGCACAGTAGTTCTGAGATTGCGGCTACTAAATGTGCACAGTAGTTCTGAGATTGCGGCTACTAAATGTGCACAGTAGTTCTGAGATTGCGGCTACTAAATGTGCACAGTAGTTCTGAGATTGCGACCACTAAATGTGCACAGTAGTTCTGAGATTGCGGCTACTAAATGTGGAATCAAATCCAAATCTGTCCGATATAGAAACAAATCGGTTGATGCAGACTGTTTACTGTGTCTGTAGGAAGCAAATTACATTGAATGTATGTGTGCCATCAGATTAGACTAGCTGGACAGCACTGGCACTCGTCAACAGCCTACACCACTAGATACACCACTAGATACACCACTAGATACACCATACACCACTAGATACACCACTAGATACACCATACACCACTAGATACACCACTAGATACACCACTAGATACACCATACACCACTAGATACACCACTAGATACACCACTAGATACACCATACACCACTAGATACACCATACACCACTAGATACACCACTAGATACACCACTAGATACACCATACACCACTAGATACACCACTACATACACCACTAGATACACCACTAGATACACCACTAGATACACCACTAGATACACCATACACCACTAGATACACCACTACATACACCACTAGATACACCACTAGATACACCAGGCCATTTTGTGACCCATTGGGTGTGGTTAATTATGTACAGTTTTCAAATTCCAGCATCGGCTCATCTCCCGAGAATTAGCAACACTCGATTCATGGTTTGAATCTGCGCGAATACGACACATATACCAATCTCACTACGCAACTTCGTCACATGATGTGTTGAAGAATTGAAGAACCCAAACGGGTTCCATTTATTGACCTGAACATTCTATTATATCTGCCGCCTGAACACAGGGAGCGAGATTGGCCCGGTGGTATACAGGAGGGGGGTACACCACGGGGATATCTGAAATTGGGCAAGAACTTCCAGAGTATAATTTCAATATCATAAACAAACCGACATCTCCGTTTACACTTCGAATTAACCTTGATAATCCACCGGTTCATTTGAATTTAGAAATGTGTCCTGTGTGTGGTTTATTGATTGTCCTGTGTGTGGTTTATTGATTGTCCTGTGTCTGGTTTATTGATTGGCTGCCCTTTACGTCTGGTCATACCAATCTGATCCAGAAACCCATTTTCCAACTTGATCTGACCATCGTCCTATCTCGAGGCCATTCGGTGACCTTCTGGTACGAAAATAACTACTTCCGGCTACATCATAGTTCACCGATCAATGGAATGTATGCCATAATATGATAGAACAGATGTTCTCTTCCGCAACCAAGTCACGGTAATTATATATGATTGAAATTTGCTTTGTATTTATCTAAAAATTATCCGAACTAAGTTGCATAGGAAGCATCTTCGCAAACTCAAGTCTAGCACAACGCGCGCGATGATGGAACTTAGTGTAGTATCTAACTTGAAAGGTGAAGATATGTAGAAACAAAATTCGACGTCTAATGAGGGTGATATATACACATTACCACGTGGGGATATTTTGCTCTGTGGATTGGTTGTCAACTTTGACCCGATATAAGTTGAAATTTGAATTCATGTCGTCAGAAATTTCCGGGACTTCTGCACTGCAGATTTTCGTGCAGGAGCGGACTAGGGATAGGGACAGATCCCTGTTAGAGAATCGTTTTCTGGATCTGTTTTCAATCAGATTGCTGGTCACATCTACCATCATCTAAAGGAGGAATGTCATAACTATACCGAGTGACCACATCTCGCTGCAGACAATCGTTGAGTATATATTCTGATTGGCTCGTCTCTGACTTGTAGATTAAATTTACACCTCAGATTTTAAATGCTGTTTACAGGTGGTCCGATATTTCAGGGCTTCTTCGAAGTGTCAATGGAGATATCGGTTTGTTCATGTAGGTGAAAGAATAACGGCTCTGAACGATATGTTTTATTTGATACCCAGGCAGTACCAAGTTATAGGCCTACGTGCATTGTAAAGCTGAAAGATACAGGAATATACTCGTTGGTTTCATAGTCCCTTCGTCTGCGCGAACTCAAAACAGATTTAGACAGAGATCTACCTGGGAGTGTTTGTCCCGGTGCATGTCGAGGTCCGATGGCTAAGAGTGTCCGGCCCCTTAGCTAAGATTCATAGCGTCTCCCTTCCCTCAACGCTATGCCGACGACAAATACATTTCCCTGGTGGTAACTCGAACATCTCCATAGCGCACTTATTATTATCTTTGCGCCCCACTGGACCTTCATTAACTTGAGAAAATGGGCCGCCATGAATAAAAATACAGAAATGGCAGACTAAATGGCCATTCGTCGGTCAAAAATTAATTACAGACGTTAAAATTTTCCCTATGGAGCCTCAAAATCACCTGAAATCGAGGGTCAAGAAGATGAGCATTTCCGTCATAATAGACCCCGTGTATACAGGGGATGATGATCACAACATCGACTGTGGTATTTTTACCTCCGTCGATCAGACGGAGGTCTAGGAATCAAACGTGAGATCTCCCGCCAAATAATTGTCATATGGGGAACCCACGATTCATGTGATTTCCAATAGAGTTTACTATGGTTCCCGACGAAATTTTAAGGCATTCTTTTTGGACAAAAACGAAATAATGGGGAACCTTCATTGCAATGCATTTCAAAGGGCCTTGCTTCTGTAGTCGGGTTCCACTCCCATCATGCTTCACGAGTTACACGTAATGTTGGCCGCTTCCATCGGGAGACATGGCGGCTCTCTAGATTGTAGAGATGGACAATGCGATTTTTTCCCGTTTTTCTGGTAAGTTTATTGCTGCCATTTCATGTCATTACAACACAATGATTTCTAGTACACCACCCGTCATTTCTATATATCGTAAAGTATTTGCCGGCTGATGACTTTTGTCGAAGCCAACCAAATAGTCCAAGTTGTTGTTGTTGCATATCAAATGCACGGGATAGGTGATCATGTAACGCACGCACTGACTGGAAGACAACAGCACAATCTTATTCAGAATTGTTGCTGAAACAAAGGAATGTCTACATTCCACATGTAGGCCTACATTATTGAGATTTTTGACTGATAGCATGGATGGAACCTTTCTCAAATATTTTGTTTTGTTTTTTTTTGTTTTTAGTTTTAAGCCCTGGACATACCACAGGGCATTTATTTGCCATACGATCACATTTTACATGCTTTGTTCAGCCCCCGTGATCTGGAACCAAACAGACACTATCACTAGATGAAAGAAGGAGATCATGATATACATTTCAGGTTTTACCGATGCCAAATGACTTGAACAGAAGACAATTAGACAAAAAGAAAATCAATAAATATATCAATAAATAATAAATTACATAGAAAATTTTCTTGTCTATGCAAGGGGGACATCAGACACACTGACAACACAGACCATTCATTCAAATTTCGCCTTCCATTGGGGAGACAGAAATATTCCTCAAACACAGTATACGTATTCTCTTTTGTGATCTAATTAGTAAACACATGAAAGGTGCAAACTGGTATAATGGATTCCATCTTGTCGTGTATGACGAAAGAATGAAATATAATGAAAGCCATAAACATTTTCAATGAAGTGAATTTTGATATTAAATATGTATACAATTGATTCCAACCTGCAGGTCATGGATTCAGCACTTCTGATATCAGATGCAACATGACTGTTACACAATGGATGTACTGAATGAAATGGAAAAACCTGTGTCAGAAAGGTGTGGAATGACAGAGGTGGTGAAAATCAGTCAGTGATTGGCCACAACCCTCCCCCCCCCCCCCTCCCATTGGATATCAGCTGATTCCTCATGAAATAAACATTACACATGAGTGATACACGTGTCAATCGGTCAGACATTTTCAAGGATGCCCGGTTCTAACTTAAACCAACCATGCAGGACTTCATTCCTTCTCTCAGAATAATTGGATCTAACTTTTACAAAACCTGCAGCTCCCAATAGCTCCTGGATCTAGAACACGTCATAGATGAAGGGATCTAGTTTATCGGTGCTATGGCAAAAATATCATGTAGAATGGGATTGTGTGGATAATATCAGATTCATGGGGAACCCTCAATCCCAGGTTAATTACCATTGGTGAAGTTAACGTCCAACAAATGCAAAATTGAGCTTGGCATCCGGCCCTATGTTTTTCAGTGATGTATTCCCCTACGGACCATGTTGCCTCGACGGAAGTCTTTGCGCTCATCCAGCGCTTGTTATTCATGGCGGCCCTTTTTCTCAAGTTAATGAAGGTCCAATATGGCGCAAAGGTAATAATAAGTGCGCCATGGAGATGTTCGAGTTACCACCAGAAAAATGTATTTGTCGTCGGCATAGCGTTGAGGGAAGGGAGACGCTATCCATCACACCGGTACGCTGTATAACCTCCTTTTCCCGGAAGATGTTTTGCATCTGTTGATAGTCTGAATTTGTTGTGACATCCGACATCAAAGATATTTTCTCTCATTCCGATTTAAATTGTCAATTTCCGTGATATATGACATGTGATATTTACCCGGACACGTGCGGATGAGTCTCTCAAGCCGAGTCGTGCATAACTTAAGGCATTTAATTTTTTTCGGAATAAATTAAGAACAATTTATATTATTTGCTATTTCCATATGCCGAAGCAGACATTTCCGCATATCAAACATTTTTCTAATATTGTGACAAATGTAGTAAATGTATGGAACAAAGAATCAAAATTCGAAATTCGATTGACTATAAAAAGTATAACTTTAGGTTCAATTTACATCTTCGTACAGATAATAATATTTTGACTGAGTGATAAGGTATGGAAGTATATACGTATATAGATCCAAAGTTATTTAATTATTTTCACCAGTTACATTCCGTGTCTCAAGGCTCTGATCGTATGAATATTAGATACCCCTTTAGATTTTACTTGATAAGATTAAAATCCCTCTTGCTCTATATGTTCCGAATGATGACGATTCGATTATTTCAAATATGTGAATGGTTTATCTTGACAACTGAGTTATTCATGAAGATAAACAGTAAAAATAATCTTCTGTTTATGTCGTTAATAAGTTGTGTTTTATCTCCAACAGGTTTAAGCTTGCAATCTATACGTTTTAAAGACTTTTCGACTTTTAAGTTAATTTCGTCCCCCTAGTTTAACTGCGTTAAAAAGTTTTATTTTTTCACATTAGGCAGTGTTTGTATCACGTGATGGGCTTTAAGAAAAGAACGATGGTAGTACACTATTAAAATGAAAGAATAGTTCCATCACTATCCAAAAGTATTTTTTATTTATTTCCTCGATTTTTTTTATCCGAATAAAATACATTTAATATACATGTATGTGTTTGTATGGTGGTCTGTTATGACCATCCATTTTCCTATTCTCTCAATTATTGCAGATACCCACAAAACACTAATCGTTATGCTGGTTCAATAGGGAAATTGACATCGATAAGCAAGTATTTTGAATGTTTAACGTGGAACATTATTGCTTATTTAATTGTTAAACAACCATGTACACAGATTACATAATTGGACCTAGATTATGGAATGGGACCAAAAATATTTGTTTGCCATGCATTTCACCAAAATTTGTCTGTAGGAAGCCCATGTTGTGCAAGGAGGTCTTCAACTACAACCTGCCCACAGGTACATATCGTAAAAATGTCGAATGAGAGCTCCCCGTTACGTTATCGGCAAATTAGCCAAGATGGTTCCTCTCAGACATGCAGATTTGTTACTATGTCGATGTCTATTCCATATTACAGTGTGTATAGCAGTACATTTAATTAAAGAAAGATTATAACATCGAGAAATATCAAAAAGAATAATGAGGAATGGCACTTTAATAGGCCACCATCCAAATTTTATCGGCGTTTTGCTCAGTTGGAAAAAATTGAAAAATTAAATAAAAAATACTTTTGGACTGTGATGGGACCATTCTTTCATTTACAACATACTTTTTCAAGGGTTTACTATCCCTTTAAATACAACACTTTCTTTTTTAGTGTGTGTTCTTAAAAAAAATATTTTACAACTTGAAAAAACAAAAACCGTAATTTAAAACAGGAGACACTTTTGAGGAGTTGGAAATGTAAATAATGCTGAAATAAATTTTTATTTTAGTAGAACAATCAGCGGGAAAATGTTGAAGTTATTAGAAATGTAGAACCTACTACAACTGAGAAAACCGACAATAAAGTATAAAGTATAGGACCACAAGGACTAATACTGGGCTATGCTTGGAGAACCTGCTCAGATTACCTCTACACTTCTATTCACAATATATCAATTTTATTACATACTCCCTAAAAACTGCTCTGTATACAATCACTGTGTATTATTTGTGTATACACAAATTATTTTGTACGGAAAAAAAATAATGCTCATATTGGTTTAGTTATGATCAAATGAAACAAGCAGCCAGAGGATGCTAAGTCCCCCGCCGAAATGGCAGCAATATTTTTTTGCATTGTTGGTCTCGAGGGGATATACATGAGGGGAGGCAACTGCTATACTTCATAGGCGTTGGATGCGGAGGGTCTTTCTGCCGTCCCAAGTTTCAAAATCAACTCAGAACGGTTGACTGAACATTTTTTGCTTCTGTAAATTAGCTTCCATGCAATGAAGCATGGAAATTATGTAACCGAGAAGCGACCCCCGGAAGTGACATCTCAAGGCATATTATCTGAAAACCAAATTTGACAAGAAGCTGAATGCATCCATGACATGGTGTATCAGCATACAAACTTTGGGAAGAATCTGAAAAGGGGTTATTGCCCGGAAACCAAATTTAGATTTGTATGCACAAGTGTGGGAAACACAATCCCAAGTGACATCTTATGGCACATGAATACCAAATTTGAGAAGAATCCGATGAGCAGTTGTCAAATTATTGCCAGAAACAAATTTCAGATTTTTCCACCAGGTGTCACCACCAGTATGCAGAAGCAGGTGAAATACAATCTCAAGGGACATATCATAGCATGGTACCTCCATACCAAATTGGAGAAAAATCTGATGAGCGAAATCAAATTTAGATTTGACACGAGGTGGTGCTACCTGTAAGCACAAGTGGGCGAAACGCAATCCCAAGCGACATCATATGTCATGATATATTCATACCAGATTTAAGAAGAATCTGACGAGCGGTTCTCAAGTTATTACCCGGAAACAAATCTGGTATTTCGCCACCAAGTGGTACCACCTGTAAGTAAAAGTGAGCGAAACACAATCCCACGCAACATCTCCTGGCATGGTAAATGCATGCTAAATTTGAGAAGAATCCGATGAGCATGCAGTTCTCAAGTTATTGGCCAAAAACAAATTTCAGATTTTGTCATCAGGTGGCGTCGCTTTCTGAGCAGAAGTGGATAACGCACTCCCTTAGCAACATCTCATGGCAAGGTACAATATATATGCATGCCTAATATGGGAAGAATTTGATGAGCAGTTCTCAAGTTATTGCCCGGAAACCAAATTTCGAGCAACATTTTAAAGCGTTTCAAAGTTATTGCTTGCAGAACAAAAGAACGGAAAGAACTCTAGTGGCGCCACCTACAGGCAGATCTTACTGAAACGCAATACCAATCAACATCTTGTCACAAGGAATGCATATGCAACTAGATACAGTCGATCGAATACGATTGGAGGCATGCCTTTTGCATCTTTAGTAAAGGAAACATTCATTATTTGTGAAGAAAGTGAAAACGTAAAACTTAGGAAAAACATCATTAACATGGCCCCATAAGATAACTTGAGGGTATCCACATACCAAATTTAAAAGAATCCATTAAGGTCCAACAGTTACTGTCCGGAAATGCAATTTTACCTTGGCCCTCAGGTAGCGCCATGTGTAGGCAGATAGGCATAAAAAATAATCCCAACCAGAGATCTTGAAGCAAGATCCCTTGACATTGGAAATAGAAAATGTTAACTTGGCCTACAGGTGGCGCCACCTATGAGCAGATCGACAAGAAAAACAATACTAAGTGAAACCTTCAGGTAAGGTACATGTATACCAAACTTGGAAAGAATTCATTCAAGTATTAAAATTTGGAATGAATCGGTTCAGGTTTTCAAAAAGTTATTGTCTGGAAACACTTAACTTAGCTTTCAGGTAGTCCCCCTATCAACATGAAAAACATTCTCAAGCCAGATCTTGAGACAAGGTACCACCACACCAAATTTGAAAAGAATCCTTAAGGTTTTCAAAAGTTATTGTCTGGAGATGCAATTTAACTTGGCCCAAGGTGGCGCCACCCAGAAGCGGATTGGCAAGAAAAACAATTCCAAGCAAAAATATATACATGTAGACAAGGGATCCATTTACCAAATACAAAAACATGGGTCTGTGCCTGATAAATTGAAACCTTTTGGGGTTGCAATTATCCCAATATTATCCCAATATTGCAGACAACACACAAATTTCAGCTTCTGCCAAGATATATTGGAGATATATGCTCAAACACAATATATGAGGGTCGGACGAGGGCTGGTTTGGGAGATAGAGGGTGCGGCTCGGCGCCCTGGGCCATAGAAAGCTCCCTGTACATGAAACAACCACACTGACAACTGCATGCCATCATCTATCACAGTCCGAAAAACCACAAGGTGGAATTCAATTCAATTCAGGAAATTGATCACATGCACAGTGTGCACCCAAACTCAGTTGTAATTAATATAGTAAGTTACACTGTGGACACAAATGGTTCCTGCAGAAGCTTTAGGGTAAATCATATGATGCGAGATACAATTATTTGATAGCAAAATTGAAGAAAATGTTGTCCTTCATTTAAGATGACACGAAATTTAAAAAACAGGGGTTCGGTACTGCGGGGATTTCCCCGCCAGTTATTTCATATTATACTTCTGAAATATAATAAGGTTCATGCAAAAGCTTTAGGGTAAATCATATGATGTGGAATAGAATGATTTCATAGCAAAGTTGAAGGAAATGTCCTTCATTTAAGGCGACACAAAATTCAAAACTAACACAGGTTCGGTACTGCGGGGATTCCCCCGCCAGTTATTTCATATTATACTTCTGAAAAAACATATGGTTCCTACAAAAGCTTTAGTGTAAATCATATGATGTGGAATAGAAGGACTGGACAGCAAATTTAACAAAATGGTGTCCTTCATTTAAAGCGACATGAAATTCAAAACAGCGAGAAGCGGAAGAAAGAAGAACAAATGACAAACGCATTTAGGGATGCCTAATTATTAGACAAAGCATTTGGAAATTATCGCTTGTGAAGAATTTGAATGGAAACCACGGACATGAACAGAAGATTGGAACAAGACCCAGTGGCGCCACCTTCAGGTGGATCTTGCTGAAACGCAATACCAACCCATGTCTGGTCACAAGGAGTGTATATGCTAAATTTCGAAGGAATCCGACAAATCTTTTGGAAGTTGTCGCCTGTGAAGGATTTGAACAGACACAGACACAAAGAGAGCAAGACCCATTTTAACTGGAACGGGCATGAGGAAGCGAAACTCAGTGGCGCCACCTTCAGGCAAATGTTACTGAAATCCAGTACGCAACCGCGTCTTCTCATAAGGAATGCGTATGCCAAATTTCGAAAGAATCCAAGAAAGCGTTTGGAAGTTATCGCTTGTAACTGACATCCACGGACACAAGGAAGCAAGATTCATTTTGACCCAGTGGCGCCACCTTCAGGCAGATGTTGCTGAAATGCGATACCGACTGGCGTCTTGTCGGAAGGAATGCGTATGCCGAATTTCGGAAGAATCCAATAAAGCGTTAGGAAGTAATCATTCGAATAGACATGCACGGACATCCACGGACATGCACAGACACATAGAAGCAAGAACCATTTTGACCCAGTGACGCCACCTTCAGGCAGATGTCGCTGAAATGCGATACAGAATGGCGTCTTGTCGCAAGGAATGCGTATGCCAAATTTCGGAAGAATCCAACAAAGCGTTAGGAAGTAATCATTCGAACAGACATGCACGGACATGCACGGACACATAGAATCAAGAACCATTTTAAAGTCCCCGGCCGCGTTGCGGCGGGGGACAAAAATATATTACGGCACGGGTATAGGGTGGCATGCAGTGGTTTTCCTAGGCCAATAACATGACGGCTGATTTTATTATCAGAGTCATGCCGTACGATCCAAGGCGCTTCACTGACGAAAATAAAACGTCAGAAAGCAGACCAGAAATTCATATACACACATCCCTAAGTCCGACTTTCATAATGTATGGTCCATCCGGGTTCGTGATGCACCAAAAATAGCAGCCAGAAACACTTACTTGCATACCAAATACAGCCGAGAAAATCCCAGTCAAGAAATGTAAACATCTCCACCATATTGATACAAGGGCTTTTCCAAAAATTATATCCACCCCCCTCACATAAGGAAGAGTTTTCCCCACACAAAAAATTAGTTGAAATTCTGTTCTATTCATTTTTTGGTACTTCATAATATGGAATTTAAGATAGGTGTTGATGAAAATACAAACTTCTATGTATTTTGATTTAAAGTCACAAAATTTCAGGGGTAATAACGGACCATTCAATAGGAGGGTGGATATAATTTTTGGAAGAGCCCTTGTACCAACATGATGGAGATATTCACATTTCTTGACTGGGATTTTCTCGGCTGTATTTAGAATGCAAGTAAGTGTTTCTGGCTGCTATTTTTGGTGTATCACGAACCCGGATGGACGATCCATTATGACAGAGTGAGACTTAGGGATGTGTGAATGTGAAATTCTGGTCTGCTTTCTGACGTTTTATTTTCGTCAGTGAAGCACCTTGGATCGTACGGCATGACTCTGATAATAAAATCAGAGTCATGTTACTTGACTATGGTTTCCCCCGATCGTATAACCGGTAACTACATGCACAAAGTGCAAAAGGTAATTTTAAAGGAAGAATGATAACTATATTGTGTAGACTGTTTGTACGTAATGTAAAAGGTGCCTGAGGACTACTATATTATTCTGTCTTTTCCATATAATATATCAGGAGTCGTATACATGCACATAGATCTTAGATACATCTGAAATATTGTTTTCGCACAACTTTCGCAGAACAAGTTTTTCAACAAAAGAAAATTGGAAAAGGTAAAAAAAAAACTTTTGCTAATCCGATAAGATTTAAGCCTCTTCATCAAATAAAAGTATACAGTGGTATGTGTACACTTTTGTGTATCTCTGCCACACAATCACTGTGTACTATTAAAGGTATACAGTTCATTGTGTACAAAAAAATACACAGTAATTTTTATACAGCAATTCGTCCCTTATCCATGTTGATCCACAGCAGCATACAGCATGTGGTTGTAGGTTCATAAATGAAGGAAAGTCATTCCAATACATATTTAGTCATTTCTTCCCAAAACTCTTAAATTGCAGTCGTAAGGAATTGTGTGTGTACATTTTGTACACATTCGTGGGAATATTTTGTACACACTAGTATACACAATTATTGTGTGTAGACAATTGTACACAGCACTAACTTTGCATGACATTTTTGCAACAGTAACTTTACAAAAAATACACAGTAGTTTTGAGAGTTCGTGGAGAGAACCAACAGTGACAATTACTTGAAATTCGTGCAATAGGAAAGAGTCTCTTTAGGGCCTATTCTGCTTGGTATAGTAAAGTCCTATATGTCAAAATGTTCCTTGTCCAATGGGAAATCCCACTATCCCATGTTTGACATATTTACTTATATAAAAATCCACAAAAACAATTATTCTTAGGACAATCAAGTCCACAAAGTTTTATCACACACAATATTGAAAAGTACTTTCAAAAAAATTGTCTCTGCTACATGCTACAACAAAGAGTATGTTAAAAGAAATTTACATTGGAAACCAATTTTTAAAGGTTTTATCAATCATTATGTCAACATAATTGTCAAAGGCAATGCCAATTCGTGCCAGCCAGTATGAAGGTCAGTCCAAAGTTGAGTAGAGTAATCCGGGACCAGTGTGAATCCGGTACATCCCGGTGACCCATCAGCTGTATTGACTTGAAAGCTAATACCAGCTAGGTATACATGTACATGTTAACTAGTTTGGGAAGTGGGATCTATGGGGGTCTGTGAAGTGGGATCTATGGGGCAAGGAACATTTTGATACTTGACTTTACTACATTTAAACATAATTCACCCAATAACAGATTTTTCCTATAACACGACATACAAATAATTGCCAAGAGTGTATAGATAACCAAGAAGAATTTCACGAGAAACAATTTTGCATTGTGGCAAAGCCTGAATCTATTTCATTCATATCGTTGCTCTTTATTACCTTCAGTTCCAAATATATTTCTAAGTAACTCATTATAGCCTACTGTTTTTCCACATGCACGTGCTGGCCCATATATAATTAGACGAGCATGCAGAAATAGCTACATGATTCATCGCTGTTTACTCGATTCATGGTAAAAACGAAACATGTTATTTTCAAGATGCAATTTTGCAAGATGGTGTGTCATCGGACTGTTTTAGTCGTTAGTACTCCCCCGCCAATCGTGTTCTAAACAGCGGCTTCTAAATGGGTTTTTGGACAACGTCAACTATAGCTGACGAAGTCCTCTGGAATGAATATTCTCTTCCCGATTATCAGACGAACCATGACAAACATGAGACGATGAGAAATACAGCTGTATGGATTGTCAGTGGAAAGACATCTGCGGGATATACAGTCCACGTCAGATGCATGTTGAGAAAAACTGCAATCCAAAGTGCTTTTATTCCAAATTTCCGGTAACGGCAGTAGAATTTCTCATATCGGAATTTATCATTTCTGAAATCGGAAGAGGAATTCCCGATATAGGAAATTCTTTATTTCATGTTCCCGGCGGTCAGTTGACGTTGAACACTCTTTTTGAATTATTTTGTCACTTTCTCTATATCTATATCATATATATTTCGGCGAAGTTTCACGTCGAGCCCCATGACCAAAGATTACGGCCGATCAAAAGGTCACTTCTTTACATCCAGCTCAGAATTACTACGAAATTACAGCAGAAAGTTTGCTTAGTCACACAGTAAGCACAGTACATATGATAGGCAGCTACTATTCTTGCATCGTACTCCATGCGGCTACCACGACATATGTAGGTACCGCAATGTGTACGTTCTGCGATAGCTAAGTTTGGTAAACATGCATATAGGGACGATGCGATCTTGGGACTTAAGCATTTTATCCGCAACGGTTGAACCCTGAGGGAATACGACTGAGAAAACTGATGTGTTCACGAGGATGGCTCACAGAAACTGTCCGTAGACTCGAATGCCCAATGTCAGGCGGGTCCAGAAATTTGAAGTCCAGAAAGGAGAGGGTGTGTTGAGTCGTCCAAAATGCCCGCATTTAAATAGACACACGCTCCAGATAGCTGCCATTTATTGCCGTTTTGCCCTGCAACCATTCAATAAGGTATCTGAAATATGTGTATCGCGCAGATTAAAACCGACTGAGACGTTTGAGATTGATCACACACATCAACGACTGCTTTGACCACAGCAAACATGGCCAGCTGGCGATCATTTACCACTCTGTTGTTCTTTGAACATAACGAATTATGACAGTGTTAACAGCGAAGGTAAAGCTAACCATGCTAACACAATGTTTTATCAAAATAAAAGCCAACACAAAATCATTATTCGGTACTCACACCAGATCTAATACTACCACTGAATTGTTTTAATGCCTTGTGAGAAAAGTTCGGTTCCTTGGTATTGTCGGTTGGTATCAACAGAAAAAAAGTAACCCCGTGAAATTTTTCTGGCATTTCCGGGATCGAACCCATGATGTTCTAGAGAATTAGTTTGGGTTGGTCAGGAATAAGAATTTTCGGACTTGAAATTGCAAAACATTGTATGGATCATAAAACATGAATTTTACTACTTTTGGACGTCTACTACCAAATATATTTCTTAGGGTATAGCTGGTTCTCATAACATAGGCGCACAAAGCTCAATAAAAGAGGCGTACGTAACTGAACCTATTTTGGACGAATACAATCTTAATAAATTAATATCCTATCAATGCTCCCCAATTGTATATGTCGTTATGTAGGATCCCACTTATTTCAATTGAATTTGTTGGTCAGGGCGCCCAGGTCATGAATATTTATTAGTCTTATGACATCACGGCCGCATTTTAAGTAAATTACTTGCACTCGAGGAGGGGGGATAGGGTCATTGCCTCCGTTTTAATCAGGTTAGGGGAATTTCTCGCTGTCGTTTGGGTCGTTTTCGCTCAATAAATCAGTTCACATAATGAATTCAGCAAAATCCTCTTGAGGCGCATACTGACATCTATCCGCATTAAATGGTAGTAAAAAAATAAATTGTCATCTATCTAATTTGCATAATAATAGGCCAAACATCCTTCGCGCTGTTTAAACAACATTGACAGGTTCTTCACATGGCAAATTAATTTTATGACATGAAACAATAGATAAATCGATGCGCCTGATATTGTGATGCATTGGTTAAGGATGTCCGCTGGTGGTAAATCAAAGTAATTAACTTTTTAAATAATGTGTGTTGTTGTATTCATAATTGTGTAATATGAGGAAAAACAAAGAAAAAATATAGGTTGGTGTGCATTTTTTAGCTGTAGGCAACGTCAAGTGGACTGCCCCATGCTCAATTTGATAACCCAGAAATCATAGGGAATAGCCCTAGTTTTGAAGCATATTCATGAAAAAATCATATAAATAGAATTTAACTTTTTCTTATATTCTAACTGTTTGCAGATAATCACATTGTCTATCAAAATTTATCAAATTAGATGGATGTTGGTGTGCAAAATTCTCGGCTAGAAGACTTTTAAAGAAAATCCCTATATCTTAACATAGGGAAGGGAGATAATCCAATAGGAAAAACAGGCAAAATGGCTGCCAAAGCCAAAAACCACCAGCGGACATCCTTAAGAAGGAATCAAATGTTATAGAGTAAAAACGACCTTTTTTACCTCCATTTTAGAGAGCGGGATCGCCCTAACCTGTTAACCCAAGGTGTTACGCCAAAGACCAGTCCATACTTCTACCCCGCTTTCTGGTGCCAAACTGGCGGAACCCCCTTTAACATCAGAAGATCCTCCACCAGCTCGGCATGTGATTCGGGTGAGCCAACCAAATAGCCCATACCATTATTTCCCCTTCAAAGCACTATGAAGAGTTCTCGGGATTGACACGCGCTTCAGTGCAAGGCCGGTTAGATCTTACAAGCGACATAGCCAAATGGTGGAGCAGATAGGATTTAATTTTAATTAGATTGGGACGAATAGGTCAAATCTACTTTACTTTTCTACTTTAAAATGACGATCATTGATCATGACTACGATCATTCTTCAATTATTAATGTACATTGCAGGTCTGAACAGGGCCTATAGTATACTCCGTACCAGCTCTGAATGAACAATGCTAATTACAGCTGTCATACCGGTACTCGAACTGTCCGTTCAGAATAACAGTAACGAAACGAACGGAAGACAGTCGTGATATCTTGGTATATTTCGATGAAGGCTGAGTTTCTGTGGAGCAAAAGCTGGAGGACAAACTTATCATGACTTATATGGATGATAGGACCAAATGAGCGGATTAGTCCCTGTGATCAAACCCCTTCTTCATATACCGCATAGAAACCTATCACCACGTACATGCTAATCAGTTCAAGTGCTGTGAACGGGACCAACTCATGTGTAGGCTAAATCTGAGTATCAAATCCTATACCGTACAGAATATCTGTAAGATACCGTCTCCTCCTATCGTTGGCCTACGATGGATTTCATATTCAGGCTAACTGATGCGAGAAAAATCGGCTTTACTGGTTTTACCAAAAAATACCGATACTGGTTGTTTGGAAAATCATTACTTGAATGAAAAACATGCGACCAAGCTTAAAATTGTATATAAACAGGAAAAAGTATTCAGATTTGATTCTATCTGTAAGACATGACCCAATATGATAGAACTGTTCAGACCGTTTGTTACATGTACGACATGGAATTCATATACAAGAACGAACATAGCGCCTGACCGATGGGCAGTCCCGTTTACCTAACATCCCAGGCCGCCGTCCCATAGGAGACTAAAATTGCAAGTTTCACCGATATCTCTTTGCTTTATTTGAATGGTTTTGAGCTTATAGATCCCGGTTTTATGATACATATTCTAAATATAGATACATGCGAAATTGAAAATTATTTCAATACAATTTATTATGTATCACTGGAGAAAAGTCTACAAAAAATACTGGTATACTGTAGGCCTGTCTATAGCTGTTATAGTGCTTAGGTTACCGGTATGATTGTGCATAGATATGTACTGCTAAGGTATGGAACGATAATACAATCAAAATCACATGCAAAGTACTAAATTTTCAAAATAATATATTTCGATTCGATACACTTGAATTATAATATTTCTGACTAGGCTACATGTATAATGTAATCTTACCTGAGAGTAGAGTCAACAAGCACGTGTGACCGGTCTGTCACCCTTGACGTTTATATAGTTCCTCCTACGATTGATAACATATTTTCACGAGTACCTTGTACCTACGTCACCATATGGAGACTATATATTAATTCGTTTATACCGGCTTTACGCACGCGACCCAGTTCAACGAACTGAGACAGGTTATTCAATCTGCTCATACTAGACCAGCACTACTTCATCTCTGTCACAACGTTAGCTGTGAGTTTTGCCTGTACTCCTTTCAGGTAGTTTGTAGACTAAATCGCCAATGTCTTCTACATTTAATCTTAGTATAAGGAATTGCGGGATTTGAATGGACTGAATAAAATCATGCTGGGTGGCATGATATCACTATATCTTTTATTGTGCATCCAAAATTCCAAAATTCATAATCTACCGGGATTCTCCGAACTACAGCCATTTGGTGATTGAAAAGAAATGGGTTTATGTTAACACAATATATCAACAACAAGTTTGAATCAGATCTAAATCAATAGAATGTGCTGACACACTCGTCGTAAACCTCAATTTTTCACGCCGTTCAGCGATAAACAAGGCGTATCAAGTTCTCGTCAGATCACCGAAGTTAAGGAATGTTGAGCTAGGTCAATACTTGGATGGGTGACCGGGTTCTGTACTGGCTGGGCTGATCAGTGTCCAGGATAATAGGGACTGTGGACACTCTCGCGTTCTGGCACATGTACATGTAGGCACCGTCGTGATATGATTAGAAAAAAATGTTGAAAACGACGTTAAATCCTACTCACTCAATCACTCACTCACTCACCCTTGTTTATATCACGTAACCAACTCTGACTACCAATGAACATTCTTTTTTACAACCGAAATTCAAAATACTACGGAAATATAGCAGGACACATAGGCGAATTATTTTGGACACAGACGTCCCATTATATGTCACGGCTAGACCCAGAGAGAAGGTGAAAGGGAAAGCTGTTGCGCTCGTGAAGATGGGACATGCGTACCAACTTGAATGCGGACACACAGTGCGGGCTCGGAAATACGTAATGTAGATAGCAATATCCGTGTTTAGTGTATTGACGAAGAAGAAATCTAGTATGCGTATAGCCCGAAAACATCCGCTAAGGAGTCTATTACATCGGCTAAGGAGTCTATTACATCGGCTAAGGAGTCTATTACATCGGCTAAGGAGTCTATTTTTTTATTTTTGGTTGTTGTTGCTGACCCCTTTAGCCCGAATCACATATACAGACCGAAAAGGAAAAAAATAAATAAGACGTCAGTCGCTCGAGATCTTTAACTGCACACGGCGTGGGGAATTGAGACAGACGCACAAAAAGCATTTTGTCGAATAAATAATATGATGTGGCATCTCCAGCACTATGACAACCACCTAATGACTCATTTAATTAGATGGAATCTGCCATCAAACACGGATTTTGTCATTTTGCCGTTGGGTTTCTTTCGCCATAGTTTACAGGAACATGCGCAGAATGGGGTTGGTCTTCTGACTCACGTCATCAAGAACCAATAGCGACGTCTGTTTATTCACGTGATCAGGAAGGTCACAAGATGGCAGAAAGGCGCGAAAACGTTAAAATCATGGAAGTTTTTTCTCACACATTTGATCACTTTTTGTCAGCATCAATAGAGTCATGAGAGATGGTACATGGTTAAAGAAGCTACATGTAAGGTCGGTCAAACTGTATCAAATTGGCATATTTTTTCTCTCCCGTTTCGTTATTTTCGTCAGCGAAAAGCCGCTTTTCGCGCATAAATTTTTATCGCCAAAATTTAACCTAGGCGCGATCTGGGCTGTGATAGGAATGCCACGCCCCCTTACCTATTTTCACCTATCACAGCCAGAGTTTCTGGGTTAGTATGCGTAGAATACAGGAAGAATTATATTTACTTGAACGTTCCCAGTGATAAAATCGTACTTGTCAAATTCCTGCAATCATCTAACAATCCACATTTGATGGCAGAGAATGAAGCGCTGAGCGATATGCGCACTCCAGTTTAACTTTCCCCCACTTTCACACTCACTTGACCTCGTTATTATATAGCGTGGCGTAAAACTGGGACAAAAACGTGTTCAGCCCTGACACTGTCAAATATTGAAGTATGTCATATCAAATTGCCGAGTGGTATTATCTTTATCGCTATACATGAAGTGAGTCGTAGAAAATAAGTTTCTGAAGAATCCCGCGTACGGTAGCCTCAATTGTTGTTAAACAGTGTCGAAGGCCAGCGGGAGCACACCCCCCACCCACTCTCAAATGTGTGAGAAGTGGCACCCCCACCCCCAAACCCCCACTATTTGGTCATCAACGCTGCTGCATGGAGGAGTGAAAAATGCACTCAACGCGGATTTGAATTGGAATGGAAACAGCTGTCCTCGAATAGCAAATGTCATTTAATTTCCAAAAGATAAATATAACAAAAGATGATGCAGAATAAATCGAGATGGCCGCGAATATTTCGGGGGGGGGGGTTGTCTTTTTTTGGTTAATTTTGGAGTTGATAAAATGACAAAGAATAGCGAAGCAAGGTACTCATGCGCCAGATTGCGGGAAAGCAAGCATATATACAAAATTACCCTCAAGCATTGCCCGGGATGGTAGAAATGTTCACAGTGACTTTTGAAAACTTTTCCACGCTAGTGGTGGCATAATATGATGAATATAACAAGTTATTTCCAAGCACACATTAATAACAATCTATATTATAAACATCAAACAAAATATTCGCTCATGCCAAAGCAAAGCAGGAAATCAACAAAAGATACCGCTACGTGAGTAGTAGTGTAAGGACTGATCTGGTCGTATTTGAGGAGGGAAGTGGGGGAGGGAGAATGTGGGTTATAAGGGACCGGTCACAATTCATGGGTGCATTGAAAAAATATAGCTAAAAAAAGTGCCAACCCCCCTCAAGTGTTCTTTTAAAAAAGTTATTGCGCCCCTTCTCGGAGTCCTTCCTTGTGACCTTCAAAAAACTCAAGCCCTCTCCCTCCACACTCACACACACTCAGCGAGAAAATTCACAGAAGTTGTATATATTTAATGGTATATTATTTAAGCAAAAAAAACACAACAACAGGAGGTTGTACCGTGAATAGTGCATTAACTCATCATTCCTTTGAATATTAGTTAGCTTGAAGCCTTTTGTGATTCAAAGCATGCAAATGACAGGTACACACATTTGTACACTGGACATATCATAATCATGAAAACAGAAATCAACTTGAATCAATCCCTCCATACTCAGTGTAACTGTGTGTAATCATAATACCGATACACACTTGAACGAGCAAAGCAAAGAGAACCCCTTGGACTTGGAGGTAATTGAATAGGGTAGATGAAAAAACGTTTGATGGATACAAGCAATTGGTGACAAATTGAATGCTTAAACCCCTAGTGATCTGAAGAACATGCATATGCGATACAAATTGGGTTCTTCAGTATATATGGTAGTAAAAATTACCTAGTTTGACCACTATTTTGGCCTAGTGACCCCCCCCCCCAAAAAGTAATGAACAGATGTACGTACATGATGACAATACCCCCAACAACGCTTGAGGCGCCAAAAAAAGTGTCCCCCCATTAAGTTGGCAAGAAAAGTAAGCACCCCCTGAATTGGACCAGTAATAAAAATAAGCACCCCCCTCCCGAACCCCCCTCCTGAAATGCACCAGCTGACCCCCCCCCCCCTCTGATAAATTTTGAACAGTCCCTAAATGGGGGTTGTATGACCTTTGACCATTTACCTTTTACCTGGAGACCTAATGTTCTCATAGCAACGTGGAGATGTCCCTTCGGGTAAGGTGACATGTGAGTGGACGTAAACTTAGTTTTTTCCCCAAAAAAAATGAGCAAAGCCGAATATACACCCAAGAATGCGGGAAACATTCACGGGTTCCAGTCACGAAAAAACGAGCAGCGTTTGGTGTGGTTGTGACCGGAAATGATTTTGTGCATGTGTCAATCGGGGTTAACTCTGGGCCGTGCAGTGGCTCTCCTTTAAGCGCTTGGCATGTAGATAACGTTTGACGTGGTTGTGATCCGAAATTACGTCATGGTGCGCATTCAAAGCGTTGTAGCGAAGGAGGGCAAACTGTGTGCACAATGTAGTATTTGGGTAACATAGGGGCCATACAGAGTCCCAGCGGTCGTGGAGGATGTTACACTAACATTCTTGGGGCATAGACTAAAACTGAGGTGGTTTGGACTGGAAATGACGCCATGGTGCCGCATGCACATTTGAGGCAAAGTAGCGAAAGAGGGCGGTTCAGAAGTGTAGAAAGAACATCTTCAACCCCCAAAATGGCGGCGCACATGTAAAAATCACCTCGATGGTGTGCATGTACCGTCGAGGCGTTGTAGCGAAAGATGGCAGTTCCGGTACACAAGGTGGTGTTGGGTCACCTAGGGGTCATACAGGGTCCAAACGGATCGTGGAAGGTGTCGCACTAAAGCCCTTAGGGCGTAGACTACGACCGGAATGGTTTACTCTTGGAATCACGTAATGGTGCGCATGCCCATCTGAGGGGTAGTAGAGAAAGAGGGCAGTTTAGTAGTGTAGAAAGAGTATCTCGAACCCCAATATGGCGGTTCACATGTAAAAATGGCCGCCTCCCTGTCATGAAGAATGGCCGTCACAATTCCGACAACATGTCAGGACAAGTCGACCATTAGCGGCTGGAAGACGATAACTCCGTAAGTAGGTCACTACACCTCAGTTCACACTTTCACTCGGTCATAATACTCCGCGTTGGCGGGAAGTCCAGGTGTCGGAAGTAGGTTAATATGACACAATTTTCGATTTTCATATGCCGGAAGTGACGTGCGTGCGTAACGCCTATGAGGATAAAGTTGCCATTATCTGTGCCTCGCACCCTAAACCGCATAGAATACGGTTTCCCTACACCGTGATGGGTGGACTAAATTTGAGCATGTGTTGGGCGATGAGCTCACGACGGCAACCTCATTCTCATGGAATTCTCATTCTCAATGTCTACGTACACTGGGCGTTACCAGGACCCTAAATTCTGATCTATGGACGCCCTTTGAAAAAGTGGTGCCTATTTGAAAAAGTACTCCAGTTGGCCTGAGCTCGAAACTTGAGCGAAGCGGCGTCAGAACACAATGAAATCAATGTTCAATGGGATGAACAGTTCAGTGCTCACCTCCACGACCTTTAACCGTATATAGGAAAACAATTTTTTTCCCCTCCGTCGCCAAGGTAAATGTCAACACCGTTACCATTGCATATAAAGGGATACAATATAACAGGTAATGTAAATTGGAACATGTTTATACCTCTGGGAATAGAAGCAAAGGAACGACCATTGGCTTTCAAAGGGAATTAACACAAGAAGAATTCTAAATTAGGAAAATGTCCAATAATGTACATCTCCAAAGAGCCGTATCTTTACAGCATGTCAACACTGTTACCGTGTTACAGCCATAAATCAGCGGACCATGATGAATATATATCTTGGTTGACTGAAGGTATCCGACACGAGTCACCTAAGATGATCTCAACAAGGAAACCTTGATACAACGGGAGAATTTGCCCTCCAATAACAAATATGTCAACTACGTTAATATTTGGTAACGTAGCCGACATTTTGGTAACAGAGTTTGACATTTTGGTAACGTAGTTGACAGAATTGTGGTCAACTGCGTTACTTTTTGTTTCTTTTCGAATTGCACGCTCTTCAATTTTTAATGAGAAAAATTTGTTTCTCAACTGACCCCATTAGCTCGATTTATGGTCGATTTGGTGAAGATCAAACATTGGATTTACATACAATGTGAGCATATAAATACCGTTTGGCGCCATAACAATGAGAAAGCTCATCTTTCTTCATATTTGCAACAACCATGAGGACAGAAATACAACCTATTTTCGTTAATCTTAAACGTTATCACTCTTAATAAACTAGGGGCCGTGTGGTCATATCATCCAAGTTGCCACATGAACAGGTACAAAAAAGCGTAACTGAGATACAACAGATATCACGAATTGTTAGATTCTTGGTATGTGCTTTAGAATGGGTTAACTGGAAGACTATACCGTGAAGTCATGTGGCTCTGTCAGTATGTCGGCACCTCTTCCCACTTCCCTTATATGTGTTGTAATCTTAATTATCCGTAACGTAGTTGGCACAACTATGCTGGTCAAGTGGCATCGTTGTTAAAATATAATTCATAAACACAGTTCTTAAATGTCCCAATGGTCTTCTGATTTCCACTAAAAACGTGCAAGAAAAAAAAATTATTTTGAAGAATATTCCCGTCCAAAATACACCGTACTGGTATAATGACCCATCTACCAATCCGACTGACTGCACCGTCAAACTTGATATAAGGGCACCGGACGACCGATCACATTCGAACAAGGGAAAGTGGTGCGGACACGTCATTTTTGCATGATGAAGCTGGTATTTTACCTGTGTTATGCATAGCTACGTTGACTTATGCACCAAACGAGCCGAAGGTGGCATGACTCTCTTTAGTGGCTCAACGGGTATTCAACGGAGCCTCGGACTGAAGAACGTGTTTGGAAGCATCGTCAAAATCTTCCTCTCACTGGGGGCGCGTGGAATGCAAGCGATCAGAAAACAAGCTGTCTTGAGTGGTGCGGGAGCCCTGGGTGATGAGTTCAGCGTCCCAAAAGGCAGTCAAACGCCGAACCAAAGAACCGGGAGGTATTTTAGTCGCCAAAGCACAACGCGTCGTAAGGAATAAGAGACCTCGCGTCACATATCCAGATGAACCGACCCAGCCACGACGCACGTCAAACCCCTTTCAACAGCTGCGAATGTGACTTGTGGAACCACGTCAGCGCCAGAGAGGGCAGTGGATGGAATAGCTCCCTGTCTTCATATCACAGATTCGAGTCCTATCGAATTCGTCATCCCCATCTCTGATACGGCGTACATGGATTTATCCAAGTGAAAGCTAAGATCGTCAATGGCGATGGCACCTATCTCGAGGAAGATCTTCCGGTGAGTCCAGTCAATCGCTGGCTTCACTCACTGTTCTAGCAGGTAGGTGTAATTCTCAGTGAAAAACTCGTGAGTGCCTCAACCAACTGAGTTGAATGACTCAAAGTCCCTATCGTTCTTACATCGAAACGTTGATATCATACGGTCGTCAAGTCTCACTTGGCGGCACACTTATCCAACCGAGACACTCCAGGACCCACGGAGACTATCAACAATGCCGGTTGGAACAAACGGCCGGGATTCACAGCGAACAGATCATCGGTGGATCTCATGGGACGTCTACATGCGGAAATCATCACCCAAGATCTCTACCTTTTGAGCGGAGTGCCCATCAAACTTCGAGTGACTCGGACATCATCGGCCTTTGTCGTACTAAAATCGTCATCCAAGAGGCAGCTTGGTACGCCCGCAAAGTGAAACCGACGCCAGCCGTGCGTTTCACATCGCAGTCTTGCAGAAGAAAACAACCCCATATCCCAGTCGACGTGAGCAAATCTAAGTACTTTCCGTGTCAGCCTCATGATCTGGTCACCAGCCAAGAAAATTTGTTCCTCACCTTCGACCTCACATCGACCTTATACAACGACCAACAGCTGTACCTCGTCAAGAAAGGCAACTTGCGGTTAGAAAACCCCTTCTAGATACCTCTTCCCAACATCATAAATGCGATTTGCTACGCCGAACTCGACAACATAATTCAAGTAGAAAAGGTCGGCCGTCATGGACAAAGTAGCTTGTGTGGACAGCATGATATAACTCTACCATCGTTGCCGTGGGCTGAACTTACCCACTATCATGCAGATGGTTGAGGAGTACCCCATGCCGAAGATGGAGATGTGCTGGTTAAGAATGGGCAGAAGACCATATCAATGCACAAGTCCCGTATTAGGCTGAAGTCCTCACACTTTCGGTGTTCAATAAAGAAGAAAGGGTTACAACCCAACACCCCGTCTTGTGTGTTTGCTGTACAATAGGTTACGAGCATAAACAATGGGAATGCAAGCGTCTAGTCCGTCATTCATAATTCAGCCGTCGTCCATTAAAGAATATCCGCGTCCATAATCCAAAGACCTATTCCATGTAACAGCATTAGCCCCAAACTCAAAAAAAGACAATCATAGTATACATAAACATAGGCTAGTTTCCTACAAGAGAGAAGCGGTCAACAGTTTTCAATGATGCCGACAAGACATCATGATGTTCCAAAAATATAAAATCCGTATCGCTGATCAGTATTTTTAATCCATAATAATCGTTCTGAAGTCGTTATCTAGAGAATGGTGTATCTCAGTCACGCTTTGATTGTGACTGTTCATATGAGCACCATGAGAATCTTGAAGTACATGGGTTCATACGGCCCCTAGCCCCGGGTTAAGCGGAATTAGACACAAGTTACGAAACGTAACGCCATAGATCTTGCACGCTACGTTCGTATTTTGCTATCAGCATGCGATATGTATCGCCAAATTTGAGAAACTTTGAGTGGAGGCGCTTGGAGGAATAGCCCTGTTTTATAAGTTTCTGCAACAATGTTTTGTGACGTTGATTGAAATCGTCACAATTAACACAGGATCTAGCAAATGCTACTAGGCGAGATATGTATACGCCATATGCAGATCCCACTGGAATATTACTGTCCAGAAAGGGATAGTTGACGATATCGAAATTGTAATCATCTCTTTTGTCATAAAGTCGACGAGAGAGAATGCCCGCTTCATTATTGTAGAGATATAGATCTAAATATAGCGTTTGGTGAATGAGAAGGAACGGATACCAATGCCTCGAGCTTGAACAGAATGTAGGATTCTAATTTCTTTCCTGGGCGAACTGGGATAGTACTAACGAGTGGCCTAGGATTGTGCCAAATACAGCCATTCAGTGTCCAGAAACAAACTAGTTGAAGAGCTCTGCGATGAAATAGAAACCTAAAGAAGTCGTCCCGTGTAAGCATATCCATACCAGAGAATCTGTGCTTTTTCTACTAATGACGAAGTCACAGTCACGTGGTACTGGGCATCATCCCGTTGTATATGGTGTGAGCCTCTATAAGATACATAATACGTCTATGTTCTCTCAAACCTACCCTCCCTAGACTGCCAGCTCTTCAAATTACTGGTCTGGTCCGTCATTCATAATTCAGCCGTCGTCCATTAAGGAATATCCGCGTCCATAACCCAAAGACCTATTCCATATTCCATATAACAGTATTAGCACCAAATTCAAAAAGACAATCATAGTATACATAAACATAGGCTTGTTTCCTGCAAGAGAGAAGCTGTCAACAGTTTTCAATGATGCCGGCAAGAGATCATGATGTTCCAAAAATACCAAATCCGAGCGCACCTCGATCGCCATCATTCAGGTTATTAGCGTCTCTGGACGCCAGCTGTATTATCGTGAAATTGAGGAAGAATGTTGATACGACCGAGCACTAAAAGCTCGATCGATTTTAGGATCGCATTGGTCATAGATCCATACAAATATCATGCCGAAATGTCATCACTCTGTATGTAGGATAGCGGATGAAGGAAGAACCCAGAATGCAAGATGGTGACCACAAAGTATACCGATCGTCGGATCAGATCAAGGAGACTTCCGCGGTGTATACCGTTTGTGGAAAGCCCAGTGAGAAGCCTCTGTGATTGGTGGACAGGGAAAACGTTGGTAGGACGTCGATTGAAAGTCTCCGTAGTGAAGGTTATAAATACGACCGATTGTCGAGATCTGTATTCATTTTTATCAAGTTGTTACGAAACCAATTCACATCACGAATACCCATATATATACGACAAAATGTACCTTTTTACTTCGGGGTTTCTGGAAGGACTTTCTCCGATACTTTGGAATAACTGAGTTCATATACTTTGTGAAATTACAATGCTGTCCAATAAATGTTCTCCGAAGTATCGCCGAAAATGGGTGGGATATATAATATGCTACAGACAGCCTCCCCGCTGCAGATAGGGTATATGGTTTACCAGTTTTCGAAGCCGCTTATGCCGGAATTCCTGTAAGACTTGGACCTCCAAGAAGAAAAGGAACAGACTCCGACTCAGATGACACCGCAGACGAACGACACGCCCCGAAAAAGGAGTATTCCCCCAAAGATGCCGTTGTACTGACAAGAAGTCGCATGACAAAATATACTTACTGCAAATTTCTAAAACATCACAAGAACCAAAAGTGATAATTTGTATCCCAGCCACGCTTCGGTTGTAGCTGTTCATGTGGACATATTGAAATGACGTGTCCACAGACCCATAGCACCGGCTTGTGCAGTATTGGGTACAAATATTTCAGAGCCACGTTGTAATAGCCCTATCACAGGGGCCCGTTTGGGCGATTTAGGGACTACCTAGGTCCAACTGTTTCTTTTTGACAGATATCTTTGCTGTAGGTCGCTGTCCAGTTCATACATGCCTTTGACCCTTGATGAAAGAGGTGGCATCGCCGAAAGTGACGTCATCTTCGGAAAAGACCTTCTCGCACGCATATACACTCCCTTGGCTAAACTGCCGGTATCTTATAGCTTGTACGTGATGTCATCACCGGAAGGGACGTTATAACTGGAATCAACAACATTGTTTGAAGTGACGTCTTCGGCGGAAATGAGGCCTTGGTGCATAGTGGCGCCTCTTGGACCTTATACCTTGTAGGCGAAAGGGGGGCACCTGGGCCTAGGGGCGCCACCATGCACTATGAGGTTCCTTCCGCCGATGTCACTTCCAACATTGCCGTTGCTTCCGGTGATCACGTCACTTATATACAAGCTATGGGATACCGGCGGTATCGCCTGGGTACATGCGTGCTAGGACGTCTTTACCGGCGGTGACATCACATTCGGTGATGCCGTCTCTCTCTGAGGATTGCAACATACACGTCACGTGTTTGCCGAATACGATGGGTTTTGACCTAGGCACTCGAACATAAAGGCGGGATGTTTTAAAGATTCTGAGTATTTGTGGGCAATAATAAGAACTTCGTTTTAACATCCAACAGACTATCTAGCAATAAGCGTCGATTGCGGCGGTGGTGTTGTAAACTGCACTGCAGGGCCACTCTCTCATACCTGTTGGCTGTGGACATCCACAGCCATGCAGGCCCGGATGGTTAAAAAGGAAGGTTATGAAGGAAGTGTTGAGATGAGATATGCACCTGAAGACCGAGCGAAAATAGCATGCGTAGCCTCAGTGTGAATGTACCCTTTCGGTACACACAGAAAAAGTCCATACCCTGAACTGTTGTTTCCATAGTTTTTAACATTTCAATGGTAATTTGTTAATAAGACACCGAGTGATTTTTTTACGTCAAACGAGTGTGGACCACTTTAAAAGTCGGCTTTATAAAAGGCAATATCTCTCAACCTACTCACAACAGACATCCGAAACTTCATGTGTGTACTTTTTAGAGTATTGTCGTGGTATAGATGGCTGCTTGTGAACCACATTTTGATGAAAAATTCGTTACAATGTTGCCAATGTGCATTATATTATTACCATAAAATAAAAAGTTTCAGAGTTGCTAAATTTTTTATCTCGAAATGAATATTTCAAATATATCTATGAGCGTCATGCTAAGGATAATGCTGGCGCTATTGTACAGTTCTGTTGAGAGACCAACAGCTAATGAAGTTTTCGCATCCTATTTATCTATTAAAACAAAACCGAAAAAGGCCATCTACAAAAGTGCACATTTTAAAACGAGGTGGCCTAGTCGGACATGCAGCCCAACGTCATATTTATTAATTTATATCTATATTGCATTTTATATGGAAATGATTCAATATCAGGCTGACCGATCTTGCTACATTTGGACATGCGCTGGGCCATGATATGGAAGGTGTATGATAATTTCAGTTGAATATAAAGTGTGTTATTACATTTATGTTGTCTAAATGAAACAAATACTAGCAAGCTCCGGGTGGAACTCTGGAGGACGAGCGGAACTCTCGTGGTACGGGGCTAGGAACTGTGAGGACGAGCGGAACTCTCATGATACAGGGCTAGAAACTCTGAGGACGGGCGAAACTCTCGTGATACAGGGCTAGGAACTCTTGAGGACGAGCGGAACTCTCATGATACAGGGCTAGGAACTCTGAGGACGAGCGGAACTCTCATGATACAGGGCTAGGAACTCTGGAGGACGAGCGGAACTCTGAGAACAGGCCAGAGTTATGAGGACATGGAACTATGAGGATACGACAGCGGCATTCACGTTATTAAATGTGAACTTTGTACTCGACGACGAAGATATTCTAACCGAAGCTTTATCACCAAGCCAATGTTCGAATCGAGGCCCCAGGCAGTTCCGACGAACTAAAACAAACCAAGGCCGTGAGTGCCATACGGCAACAAGAAAGCACCGATGCTATTATTGATGCAGCTCGAGCTTGGATGCAACTCGGAGGCGAGAAAGCATCAGCCGTCATCTTATCACCCTCATGAATGATATCCAATGAGTGACCCGGGTATGCTGCACAAGAACCAGATACTACCCAAGGGGTATACCCGCTCTCAAAACCTGCTGGCCCTGCATGAGGCATTCCATACCTTTATGGAAACGCATATGGAGACGGGACATTTCACTTTAGCCCCTCTTCTTCCAGCTTACACCATAGCTGAGCCATAATGACGTTGACGACCGACAACGCTCGGCAACGCCCATCAACACTTGTCATAACGGCGTCAACGACGTTAACTTCATTGTATTATCCCCTCCATCACAACACACCCAAGCTGGGGGTCGCTATTTTCGTATTATGCTCCTGTCCAGTCAGGAGCCGCCCGTACCAGGTCTTCATGATGGACCTATGTGTGGGATCGCCCTTCATTTCAAGCGGCAGCAGGCTCTATATACTCCGTTTAGATCTCAACGGATGTTTTCCTGATGTATGGGCGCGTTTGGATGTGAGCCTCTTGCAGGTTATTCTGCCCGGCGTCCTCGATCGTCGCGGCGTGGCTATTGGTGGCCGCTGTCATAATACGGTCCCAAAAGGTGGACCCTTTCTTCCTCACTCGGGCTTCCATCACTGTCTACATTAGAGGCCGAGCATTCAGTCTGGCTGTCAGTCGGTAGGCTCTCGGTGCCAATGGATAGACTCAACAGTCTTTTCATCAGTATCTGTCTCAGCGGGTTCGTCGGCTTCTAGCCACTCGGTCTCTCTGTACCCATGTATATTCATCGTAGTGTCTGGAAAATGTGCGTCCACTCTCAAGGCGACGATAAACCATGTAAAGTTCATGCTTCCGTTTTTTTGGATTCCAGGAGAAAGCCGAATATTTACATCCATCCTACCTATCACGTGACCACTTCTCTATGCTCCACGTTGTCATAGCAGCCCAGTTCCAAGGTCAAACGGTCAATCCTCCCCAGTTTGTGCCCCTACCGCAGAAATGATAAGAGATTCAAGCATATTATAATACAGTCTGATTAAAACTCAGACCTAATAACCGCTCCTCTATCGGACATATCGCTAATTAAGATCTGGGACAGTCTGTATCTTAAATCTGTCGCGCACGTCAGACTGGCGATCAATCACAGCCCAACTTCAACGGGGGAATAGGTGCCTATCCGAGCAAATAATAATCTTCGGTGTTGCTTATGGAGAGCAAGAACTTCGTCTGGGTTGGATTTTTCTGCGCCCCGTTCACTACAGAAATAATCGGATAGGCACCTATTCGACCGTTGAAGTTGGACTGTGATTGGTCGCCAGTCTGACATGCGCGACGGATTTAAGATACAGACTGTCTCAGATCTTAATTAGCGACGTGTCCGATAGAGGAGCGAAAAAAGTGACCCCCCCCCCCCCCCCCCCACCCCACCCGCTGATTCACACCGAGTATTTCGCGCCTCTTGGCCGTCAGGGGGCTCTTTATCTGGTTATCCAGTCACCGTGCCGTAATAGCTGGAAGGTAACCAGAGCTGTTTTGCCGTCAGTTTATTATACGTTTTGCCGTTAACGACAGGTGAACGTTTGAAAAGGGAGACAACTCATATTGCTTCGTTTCGCAGTTGATCGTGAAGAAATAGTTCACTAGTTTCTCGCGTTTTTCCACACGGGGTGAGTGAGTGAGTGAGTGAGTGAATATGATTTATCGTCGCTTTCAACCATATAGCTGTCATATCACGACGTTGGGTCCTATTCCTTTTCACACCCGGGAACCACACGGGTGGGGTCCTATTCCTTTTCACACCCGGGAACCCCACGGATGCCTCAGTTAGTCGCCTCTTACGACAATCTGTCCACACAGTTATCACTCATTAGATGTCATATACGCTGGGTAGTTTAGTACTGTTACCGAGACTATTCTGGACAGTCGTCATTTGATGGAAACATTTAATGGTGACTGGCCGAAATATCTCTCACCCACTGAGAGAAAAGGTGACGGATGCCCGGATATTGGTTGCCGTGATAAACAAAGCCGACCAAGACTCTTCCGTAAGAGTGATATCCATTGGTCATCGGCGGTTGGCCTGTGCAGAGCGCCCCCTAACGGCCAAGAGGCACGACATATGCGCATTTGCGTTCACTTCGCCATCCATAAGATGGCTTGCGAATCGTGTGTCGCCATTATTGCGGAGCGATATCCGATACTTTACCGTATGCTGTTCGGTCTCCATCCGGCGAAGAACAGACTCGAGACATCTGATAAGTTACAGGTTTTTCATACTAGTTCTGAATAATATATCGTCCGAGCTTACAAAATATACCTGTGAAAAACTTCAGTATCGTCCAAGAGGTGTTGTAGATCTGTAATTTAGAACAAGTAGGACAGCACATGACTCGAAAATGGTGGGTTACGTTGGGGTTACGTCGGCAGAGTTTAGCTGTTTGGCTGATGACATCACGTGGTTTTGATTTCGGGGAATTCCCTCATATAGTTGCCGAAAGTAGGCTGAAAATGGATACACACGATCCCAGGGTCAGTCTCACCGTGTATAGATGACCCAGATGGTTACAGGTTGGAAATATGCGGTGTGAATCACCGAGGGAACAAGGAGAGTAGGGACGAAAGTGACACAAACTGTTTATGAGCGTACATTAACCCTACCAGGCTTGGCCCCCTACTAAACTTTCTGCGCTGTCTCCGGAACGACAAAAAATGGAGAGCTGAAACTCCGTGTCTTTATAGTTTATCATATTGGGGTCATTTTGAGCCTACTTGCATAACCCCCCGAGCAGAGGATCATGGGGAAATTCAAGATGGCGGCGGTACCCATTTATCATGCAGTGTTTCACAAATAAAAAATTCGGCAAATCTGACCGAAAAATATATCAAAAAATGCCGTTTTTAAAAATGACGTCACTGTGACGCCATCAAAGTGGCCATCTTGGATTTTTTTACATTTTCTGGTAGAGCTTGACACAAGGGAATAGTGTGGTAAGTTTCAGCCCCCTAGCTCAAGGGGTAAGAAAAATAATAATGGAGTCCATTTCGCCCCTCCCCCCCAGGCCTGGACAGGTCACAAAAAACCCAGGCCAGATAGGGTTAAATGACGTATCGGCCAAAATCAAGCCTTATCATACCATCTCCTTTGAAGTTGGTCCCAGGTGTAGGTGGAATGCGAGCGCAATTAAGCGACATCTTGTGGCATGATATCTGCACACCATATTTGGAAACAATGCATTCTTATTTTATTGTTCTGAAACGAAATTCCAGTTGTTCGCCAGATAAGCATATGGCATATGTAGATCAATTAGTGAATGAATTATTTAGAGTAATTATACTTGGGAACCTCAATTATACGTTGAACATTGGGGGAAGGAATGCAATAACGGGTCTAGGACAGTTCTCCCAATCGGACAGTTCTCCACCTGGACCGTTCCCCACAGGACAGTTCTCCACCTGGACAGTTCTCCAGTTCCCCACTCGGACAGTTCCCCCACCTGGACAGTTCCCCACTCGGACAGTTCCCTACCTGGACTGTTCTCCACACGACAGTTCCCCACTCGGAGAGCTCCCCACCTGGACAGTTCCTCACTCGGACAGTTCCCCACCTGGACAGTTCCCCACTCGGACATTTCCCCACTGGACAGTTCCCCACTCGGACAGTTCCCTACCTGGACTGTTCCCCACTGGACAGTTCCCCACTCGGAGAGTTTTCCACCAGGAGAGTTCCTCACTCGAACAGTTCCCCACCTGGACAGTTTCCCACTCGGAAAGTTTCCCCACCTGGACAGTTCCCCACCTGGACTGTTCACCACTCGGACAGTTCCCCCGCCTGGACAGTTCCCCCACTCGGACAGTTCCCCACCCGGACAGTTCCCCACTGGGACAGTTCCCCACCTGGGCAGTTCACCACCTCGACAGTTCCCCACTCGGACAGTTCCCCCACCTGGACAGTTCCCCACTCGGACATTTTCCCACTCAGACAATTCCCCACAATATTTTCCGAAGGAAAAAAGAACTAAGAATATACTGTTCATTATCATATTTCAGATAATGTCACCTTAAAGTCCACATGGTGAATGACAATATTCATGTATAAGACATTTGATATTTCTTTTGCACATGTATTTAAGATGTTTGCACAAACATCAAATAAATGATGATTGAAAAGTGACGGTTAATGGTCCACTCGCACATTATCAATTATATACACGGGCGTCGTTAGTAGGGGGTCGTTGGGGGGTCGTTGGGGGGTCGTTCCTTCAGGGCCCAACTGTATGGTATTATCCTATGTTGGACATCACAGTAATGGGCTCTCTAATAAGTTAGCATAGGAAACGACCCCCTCTCAAGAAATCCTGACGACGCCCATGATATATTAATAAAGTACTTAATGAGATATTATTGAGTTGTGTGTGGGTTTTATTTTCTACTGTAAATGACATTTTTTTTATATTCTGGGTTAAATATTGAGTGGGGAAATGTCCGAGTGGGGTGGGAAATTGTCCGAGTGAGGATTTGTCCAGTGGGGAATTGTCCGAGTGGGGAACTCTCCGTATCCCTGCAATAACAAGTAACATCTTGTGGCGAGATATCGGTATACCTTTACATTGACCTTTCTAGATTGGAAATCGCATTATTACCAGTGTGTTTCACTGGACATACACCAGACCGGGTAATCATTGGGCGTTGATCGACAATTGTCCATTATTTATATTCAAGTGTCAGTTGGCAGTGTGTCAAAGAATTCTCCTTCATTCATCTTATAGCCAGCTGTAGGAATTTCACATGAACTTTGTTGAAATAGCAGTTTATGCTTGTATCATGCGAACGGCTGACGCCTCAATTTGCTAGTGCCAAGCCCAGGGCTTGCTCGAGAAGTGACTAGACAGGGCGTGGGAGTGACAGACTTACAGCTGTCTCCTCCACTCCAGCTGTTCCCTGAATCGGTACTCGTATGTGTTATTCATACATTACGGAAGCGTCTAATGGTCATACGCGAAATTTCTTCTAGACTATAAATTTTCTCCATCTTACAGATAAGTGTTCGTCCTGAGTTTCTATAGAAAAGTGTATGAGAAGAAACACATCCTGAGTTTCCATAGAAAATAATATGAGAAATGACACGTCCTGAGTTTCTATATAAGAGGATTTGAGAAATGACATGTTCTTAGATTCTGTAGAAAAGGATATGAGGAGAGACACGTTCCGAGTTTTCATAGAAAGGATATGCGACACGTCCTGAGTTTCTATAGAAAGGATATGCGACACGTCCTGAGTTTCTATAGAAAGGATATGCGACACGTCCTGAGTTTCTATAGAAAAGTATATGCGACACGTCCTGAGTTTCTATAGAAAGGATATGCGACACGTCCTGAGTTTCTATAGAAAAGGATATGCGAGACGTCCTAAGTTTCTATAGAAAGAATATGCGACACGTCCTAAGTTTCTATAGAAAGGATATGCGACACGTCCTGAGTTTCTATAGAAAGGATATGCGACACGTCCTGAGTTTCTATAGAAAGGATATGCGACACGTCCTGAGTTTCTATAGAAAAGGATATGCGACACGTCCTAAGTTTCTATAGAAACAATATGCGACACGTCCTGAGTTTCTATAGGAAAGGATATGCGACACGTCCTGAGTTTCTATAGAAAAGGATATGCGACACCTGAGTTTCTATAGAAAAGGATATGCGACACGTCCTGAGTTTCTATAGAAAGGATATGCGACACGTCCTGAGTTTCTATAGAAAGGATATGCGACACGTCCTGAGTTTCTATAGAAAAGTATATGCGACACGTCCTGAGTTTCTATAGAAAGGATATGCGACACGTCCTGAGTTTCTATAGAAAAGGATATGCGAGACGTCCTAAGTTTCTATAGAAAGAATATGCGACACGTCCTAAGTTTCTATAGAAAGGATATGCGACACGTCCTGAGTTTCTATAGAAAGGATATGCGACACGTCCTGAGTTTCTATAGAAAGGATATGCGACACGTCCTGAGTTTCTATAGAAAAGGATATGCGACACGTCCTAAGTTTCTATAGAAACAATATGCGACACGTCCTGAGTTTCTATAGGAAAGGATATGCGACACGTCCTGAGTTTCTATAGAAAAGGATATGCGACACGTCCTGAGTTTCTATAGAAAGGATATGCGACACGTCCTGAGTTTCTATAGAAAGGATATGCGACACGTCCTGAGTTTCTATAGAAAAAGATATGCGACACGTCCTGAGTTTCTATAGAAAGGATATGCGACACGTCCTGAGTTTCTATAGAAAAGGATATGCGACACGTCCTGAGTTTCTATAGAAAGAATATGCGACGCGTCCTGAGTTTCTATAGAAAAGGATATGCGACACGTCCTGAGTTTCTATAGAAAGGATATGCGACACGTCCTGAGTTTCTATAGAAAGAATATGCGACACGTCCTGAGTTTCTATAGAAAAGTGACATGTTAAATTCGTGATAACGGAAATTCGACCGAAAAATACCTTCCGTGAAAATGACGCCATTGGGATCTCATCAGTCATCCGTCATCTTGGATATATTTACTCTCTTAAAAATTTTGAGTGAAATTTCACGCAAGTAAGAGTGGAAATTCCTCAATTCCACTCAAGTTGAGTGAGTTATCCACTCAAACTCGAGTGAAATTGGAGTGAATTTCACTCACACTTGACTGAATTTCACTCACACTTGACTGAATTTCACTCAACTTAAGTGGGATGAATTTCCACTCTTACTTGAGTGAACTTTTCACTCAAATATTTTAGAGAGTACATTTTCTGGTAAAGCTTCCGGTCCATGTTTCAGCTTCATAGTCTCATGGACAACAAATACACTTATTTTGGAAGAGGGGAAGCTGCAGGGCAACCCCACATAGCCCAGACCGGATAGGGTTACAACAAATTGGCGAGCCTTATTTGTTTCGAGTGGGAAACTATAATTAACTCCGAATCACTCACTATCTATTCCACTTGTCGAGATATTCATATTCGAGATATTCATATTCATCATACGTTATGTGACATATTTTTTATGATATTCATACGCTTCCGTAATAGCGCTAGTTAATATTCCTACGAAGTAGGCTACAGATCGCAAATTGTCCGGTAATGAGTCAGTCAGTCAGTCAGTCAGTCCATCCGAATCCTTTCGTCGGCAAAATAAGGAGAATCGTTGACATTAGAACCATGATTTTTGGCATGAACGTGCATTAGGGCATTGTTACGAGCAAGTTCTGAGTTGACCGAATTCTGATTAAAATTCGATTTATAATTATTTTTATTATTATTTATTGATGGCTCAGCGAATACACTGTCATGCCCATCGGGAAGCCTTGGCTGTATGTTTCAATGTATACACAGTGATGGGATATGCAATCCGTAATTGTTTTTATGAAATAGGAAATGCTAATTTTCCATCATTTGTTCGTGCATTTATCTACACCGCTATGCCAGCCTTAATACACACAATTCAGTATATTGTTATAGATACATGTAAACTGTGGCCTTTAACGTGTATCCTATTTCACATCCAAACATTTCATCACTGACCACAGCAGGCTTCAAATTCAGGTCAGATTACTAACTGATGGTGAAATATCCTACATCAACCAATTAAGTCAGCGTGGTGCAATAACCCAGCAGAAGAAGGAAAGATGTGGTATCATCCTTCAGATTAGTCTGTGTCAGCAACAATGATAACAGTTTACTGAGGGCGAAACAAAGCCATGACGGCATGTTTACAGGATCTTCTTTTGGTAGAATTTAACTAGATAAAGTAACTTTGATCATGATGTGGAAATATGATAACTTGAGTTTTTTTGTACCTCTTGAATATTGACTAGGAACGTAGAAATTGGCTGGATAAAATGAAGATGCAAGTGTATGGAAACATGATATATGCCCCCAGAGCCCTGATCTAAAGCTGTATAAAACTCAACACCTGGCATTGACGGCATGTTTAAAGGGTCTTAATTTATTTTCTTTGGGTAGAATTTAACTAGATAAGGTAACTTTGATCATGATGTGAAAATATGAGTACATACTTTGATTGTTTTTTGTACCTCTTGAATATTGACTATATATCACACTGGGATATAATTTAAACAAAAAATTACATGTGTAAACAAAATATGTCTAAAATTTTCTTGTCATTTCAAATCTTGATCTATTTTGATTCCTTGATTAGCGGATACAGAATCACTGCCACGGAGTGTGTTGGTGTGTCACAGCAATGTAATTCCGATTCACACAACGAATCTGAGATGGTTTAATGTTTATCAATGAAGAAAATCACCGATCATCCGTCATAGAATATAATGTGAAACAAGAGAACCGGAATAGTACATTCATCAGATTGCCGATACCCAAAAGGTGTTGTCTCATATATCTAGATAACAACGTGATGTAGAGACGCTATTTATTCGTCTTTGTACCGGTTATGCTCAGGAGAATGACATAGAATCATTATTATCTTGTGCAGAGAAGGTGTTGGTCTTGAGTTGAACTACCGTAAACTACATAAATGCAACCTTTCTACTATAGTACTATATATAAAAATATGTTGTATTGTTGGGAAAATAATGTGATTCAAAACGTTGTTTTGATCCTGGACAAGGGCACTGAAAACCATTAAAGAGATGTAAATGTATTTTCACACGTAAAGCTTGAAATCTACTGAACCTTTATTATTCAATCTGTTTCCTTTAGTTAAAATGAAGGCGCATTAGAAGACTGTTACCAACAAGTTCTGAGCTGACCTACTTTTGATGAAAATTCCTGGTGATTTTTGATGAACTGGCGATTCTGACTTGGGCGGTGCCCATCTTAATATAGGCAGGATTTCAACTGGGGGTGGGGATTTCCAAGGGTTGAGTTCGCGTTCGAGTCCTAATGCCTACTCTACTTCGTAGGTCCTGTGACGTTAGTCACACTGCTCATGTATCACACTGGGATATAATTTAAACAAAAACATTACATGTGTAATTATGTCTAAATTTTTCTTGTCATTTCAAATTTTGATTCCTTGATTAAGGGATACAGAATCACTGCCACGGAGTGTGTTGGTGTGTCACAGAATCACTGCCACAGAGTGTGTTGGTGTGTCACAGATTCACATCAGCACAGTAACTGGTAAACTATTCATTCAATCCCATCACTTTTAATCTTCAACAAAATATTCAATACTGTTTTAATCGAAAATTTCTGGTGATTTTTGATGAAAATCTCTGGTGATTCTGACTTGGGCTGCATGTGCCCATCTTAATATAGGCAGGATTTCAACTTGGGGCTGGGGGGGGGGGGGGATTGCCAAGAGCTCAGTGCCTGTCCTAATGCCTACCTTACTTCGTAGGTCCTGTGACGCATAGTCACACTGCCATGTGAGAAACATCACTATACAAAAAATATATCAATACATAGACACGATTCTCTTTTGTGTTGTTGTCAGCGACCTCGGCCCATATCTGTCTGGGTAAACATTCATTCATAAACATGCATGTCTATTCAAAGAGCCCACTCCAATTGGGTTGGTCCAATTGTATTTTCCTCAATAGTATAATGCCAAGGCAAGATAAATTAGATATGTTTTGAAACAATATTATTTTGTTACCGTTGCCGATAGGTTAATTATAACGAAGAAGAAGGGCGCCGGCCTCCATCGGCAACCGCCCTTCTTTTCAACATATTTTACTATTTAGTATGGTGTTCTATTTGTGCCAATTTGATCTCGCGCGTCGACTTGCAAAAGTCGACGCAAGACACGTCGTGTTTTGAAACGCGACGTCGCCCTTTCCGTCGCGCGTCGACTTCTACAATGTTAAAGAGATAGGCCAAAACTCGACGTCGTATTTCAAAAGTCGACGTCGCCTTTTGGCCTATCTCTTAGCATTGTAAAAGTCGACGCGCGACGCGCGACGGAGAGGGCGACGTCGCCTTTCAAAACGCGACGTCGACTTTTCGCGTCGCGCGTCGTGCGTCGCCTTTTTGAAGAATCAAAACTCGACGCGCGACGCGCGACGGAAAAAGTCGACGTCGCGTGTTAAAAGGTGACGTCGCCCTCTCCGTCGCGCGTCGCGCGTCGACTTTTACAATGTTAAAGAGATAGGCCAAAACTCGACGTCGTGTTTCAAAAGTTGACGTCGACTTTTGCCCTATCTCCTGACATTGTAAAAGTCGACGCGCGACGGAGAAGGCGACGTCGCCTTTCAAAACGCGACGTCGACTTTTTCCCGACGCGCCGACTTTTAAAAAGTCGACGCGCGACGGACATTCGCGTCGCGCGTCGTCTTTTGGTTTACAAAAGTGCGCATGTCCATACTGTTCACGAGACACAATAAATTATCAATACTTGCTGGTAAATAAAAAGTACTGGTTCAAACAGAGATGGATGATGCGCGCATGTTTATTCTAATGCTTGTACGCAATGATTCATTTTCTGTATGCAGATGGTCATATGTTTAAAGTATTTTGTTGATTCACAAGATAAACCACAGGAAATAATAATAATAAACAGGGCAATAAAACATAGTGAAGCAGGGAAAAATTACCAACCATGTGTTTCTCAATCTCGAACCTTCCCTTCAGTGCAAAACATCTGCTGACGTAAACAACAAGATCACCAATTAAAACGATAATTTTTGCGGTAGAGAAGTCAGAAATTAGACTAGAGTACTAAGAGAAACAAAACTCTGACCGGCAAATGCAGTCGCTGATGGCAAACGAACCATAAAGATCCCTACTCTCGGTCTATTGATTTGGATGACTTTCTACAGCATTTTTTATCCAAGCTTTTATTTGAAAGACCTTGTAGACGAGAATAAAACTGTAAATGGGACAGCGATGGCTAGCTCTCTTTCTTAGTATATAGGTCACCTACATCTATGATCCCTTGTTAATGCCGTAGACATACTCATCTGTATATCTACATCGTAGTATAATTTGAAACGTGTGGGTTTGTCTCTGTGTCTGGGGATGGATGGATGTACTTGGGCACTTCATCGCACCGCGATGGGCACTGGTCGTATGAACATACCGTGCAACCCGTTTTCCCCTCCCTTTTAACAGTGTCGCATAGACACTGTATAATCCACACATTCTTATTCCTACGAAGTAGGCTACAGATCGCAAATTGTCCGGTAATGAGTGAGTCAGTCAGTCAGTCAGTCCATCCGAGTCCTTTCGTCGGCAAAATAAGGAGAACCGTTGACATTAGAACCTTGATTTTTGGCATGAACGTGCATTAGGGCATTGTTACCAGCAAGTTCTGAGCTGACCGAATTCTGATGAAAATTCGATTTATAATTTTTTTTTTTATTATTATCGATAGCTCAGCGAGTGCACTGCCATGCCCATTGGGAACCCTTGGCTGTATGTTTCACTGTATATATAACACAGTACAAAACGTGATGGGATAATGAAATAGGAAATGCTAATTTTCCATCATTTGTTAGTGCATTTATCTACACTGCTATTACAACTTGCCATTCTTAATACACACAATTCAGTATATTGTTATAGATATGTAAACTGTGGCCTTTAACGTGTATCCTATTTCACATCCAAACATTTCATCACAGACCAAATCAGGCTTCAAATTTAGGTCAAATTGCCACTGGTGGTGAAATATCCTATATCAACCAATTAAGTCAGCCTGGTGCAATAACCCAGCAGAACAAAGAAAGATGTGGTATCATCCTTCAGATTAGCCTGTGAGCAACAATGATAAAAGTTTACTGAGGGTGAAACAAAGCCATCCTGCAAGCCATCCAAGGAATTGATCAGCTTGTGTTGGGACATTTTGTTGGTATCATGTAAGTTGTTTAGTAGTTTACTCATTCAAATCTCCATACCATATTTTCTGTTATTCAACAGACAAATTTCTTTACTGGTTTTAATTGTTTAAGTTTCAACTGCTACAGATAGTACTGTAGAAATGGGTAGTGTGAATTTAATTATTCCATGTTGAGTACAATTTCTTCACATGAATGGTGGAATGTCTGGACTCTCAAATGAAAGTCTGTTATACATGTACATATCTCAAGCATGTCAGGTTTGAGGAACAATCATGGTTGCAATTAAGATATAATCAAAGAAATTTCGTGACAATTATTGAATCTAAGTAGGCCCCTACCTAACAAAATTAGCTTAATAAAAAAGGCGTTCCTGGCGTAAATTGTTTTCTTTTGAGAGTGAATGATATTTTCTGAGTTAAGAATTTCCTGTATAAAGATAGGTTGTTCAAGGAGGCTTTGTTTTTGCCGCTGTTGTGTGCATCAAGTGTATGGAAACATGATATATGCACCCAGAGCCCTGATCTACAGCTGTATAAAACTCAACATCTGGCATTGACGGCATGTTTAAAGGGTCTTAATTTATTTTCTTTGGGTAGAATTTAACTACATGTAGATAAAGTAACTTTGATCATGATGTGAAAATATGAGCACATACTTTGATTTTTTTTTTGTACCTCTTGAATATTGACTATATTCACACTGGGATATAATTTAAACAAAAAATTACATGTGTAAACAAAATATGTCTAAATTTTTCTTGTCATTTCAAATCTTGATCCATTTTGATTCCTTGATTAGGGGATACAGAATCACTGCCGCGGAGTGTGTTGGTGTGTCACAGCAATGTAATTCCGATTCACACAACGAAGCTGAGGTGGTGTAATGTTTATCAATGAAGAAAATCACCGATCAACCGTCATAGAATATAATGTGAAACAAGAAAACCGGAATAGTACATTAATCAGATTGCCGATACCCAAAATGTGTTGTCTCATATATCTAGATAACAACGTGATGTAGAGACGATATTTATTCGTCTTTGTACCGGTTATGCTCGGGAGAATGACATAGAATCATTATTATCTTGTGCAGAGAAGGTGTTGGTCTTGAGTTGAATTACCGTAAACTACATAAATGCTACCTTTCTACTATAGTACTATATATAAAAATTTGTTGTATTGTTGGCAAAATAATGCGATTCAAAAAGTTGTTTTGATCCTGGACAAGGGCACTGAAAACCATTAAAGAGATGTAAATGTATTTTCACACGTAAAGCTTGAAATCTACTGAACTTTTTATTATTCAATCTGTTTCCTTTAGTTAAAAAAATTGTAAAATTAAATCGGCGATCGTTATTTATTTTTGGAATGAAAGCGCATTAGGAGACTGTTACCAACAAGTTCTGAGCTGACCTACTTTTGATGAAAATTTCTGGTGATTTTTGATGAAAATCACTGGCGATTCTGACTTGGGCAGTGCCCATCTTAATATAGGCAAGATTTCAACTGGGGGTGGGGATTTCCAAGAGTTTAGTTCGCGTTCGAGTCCTAATGCCTACTCTACTTCGTAGGTCCCGTGACGTTAGTCACACTGCTCATGTTAAACAATATACATTTGCCAAAAAACCTTCTTCCTTTCCCATAACCTAACATTTCCATCTGTCAAGCCCCCTCATTCTCTCTTTATATCGGGCCCATTCTAGTGGCAACTTTTACCAATTATCACCATGCCCACACAATTAAATCTCCAGATAGCCACTCATTCTCTCCATCCACTCAACATTTAATATATCACCACTGAGAATCTCCGATCGAATTTCTCTGCAACCCACTTTCTTCAATATTATTGTATGTTTGTTACTTCTCTCTCGTGATCCCGGGGTGGGGCTGACGTGTATGGTAGGCCGTAGGGGTAAAAAATCGACATTTGATGTGGAAACATATTATTAGCCAATCACAGAGCTGTTTTACGTGTTGATATTAATTATTATCTGTCTACATACAATTTAATTCGATATCATATCGAATTATTTTATATCCGTATACATATTATTTAGATACTGCATCAAATATTTCGCTGCTGCCTCAAAATAGTTTGTATCCGCATTCAAATCATTTATATAGATACTGTGTTGAATAATTTTGCATCCGTGTACATATGATTTAGATATGGTATCCCAATATTTCAAGTGTGGTTGTCCACATAGGACAAAAATGGCTATTTGATTTAGACACATTTCAGTCAATCAGATAACAGTTTTATGTAAGGTAAGTTAATGTAAGGTAATTTGATCCTATATAGGTGGCGCCACTGGGTCAAAATGGATCTTGCTTCTTTGTGTCCGTGGATGTCCGTTTAAATTTTTCGCAAGTGATAACGTCCAAACGCTTTGTCGTATTCTCCTGAAATTCGGCATCCCTTGTGGCAAGACACCGGCTGCTATTGCAGTCAGCAACATCTGCCTGAAGGTGTCGCCACTGGGTCTCGCTTCTGCATGTCCATTCCTGTCCGTGGATGTCGGTTCAAATTCTTTGCAAGCGATAACTTCCAAACGCTTTGTTGGATTCTCCCGAAATTTGGCATACGCATTTCCTTGCAACAAGACGCCGGATGCTACTGCATTTCAGCAACACCTGCCTAAAGGTGACGCCACTGAGTTTCGCTTCTTTGTGTCCATTCCAGTTCATGGATGTCAGTTCAAATTCTTCGCAAGCGATATTGTTTCCGGGCAATAACTTGAGAACTGCTCATCGAATTCTTTCCAAATTAGGCATGCATATACATTTTACCTTGCCATGGAATGTTGCGTGGGATTGCGTTTCAGCCACTTCTGCTTGCAGGTGACGCCACGTACCTGGTGACAAAGTCTGAAATTTGTTTTCGGCCAATAACTTGAATGTATGCTCATCGGATTCTTCTCAAATTTAGCATGCATGTACCATGCCAGGAGATATTGCATGGGATTGCCTTGCACTTACAGCTGGCGCCACCTGGTGGCAAAATACCAAATTTGTTTCCGGGTTGAGAACGGCTCATCCGATTCTTCTTTAATGTGGTATGAACATACCGTGACATAAGATGTCGCTTGGGATTGCGTTTCGCTCACTTGCGCCTACAGGTGGCACCACCTCGTGTCAAAATCTAAATTTGATTTCGCGCATCGGATTCTTCTCCAATTTGGTATGCAGATACCATGCCATGAGATGTCCCTTGGGATTGTATTTCGCCTGCTTCTGCCTACAGTTGGCGGCACCTGGTGGGAAAATCCAAATTAGTTTTCGGTCATCGGAATCTCCTCAAATTTAGCATGCATGTACCATGCCAGGAGATGTTGCGGTTGGTTGCCTTTCGCTCACTTGTACTTACAGGTGGCGCCACCTGGTGGCAAAATACCAAATTCGTTTCCAGGTAATAATTTGACAACTGCTCATCGGATTGGAAATATCCGAAATTTGTTTCCGGCAATAATTTGACAACTGCTCATCGGATTCTTCTCAAATTTGGTATTCATATACCATAAGATGTCGGTTGGGATTGTGTTTCGCACACTTGTGCCTACGGGTGGTGATACCTGGTGGCAAAATCTAAATCTAAATAACTTGAAGACCACTCTCCAGATTCTTCCCAAAGTTCGTATGCTGGTACCATGCCATGAGATGGTCCTTAGGATTGCGTTTCGCCCACTTGCACGTACAGGTGGCGAACCCTGGTGGCAAATTTTAAAGTTGGTTGCCGGGTAATAGGTTGAGGACGCTTTCAGATTCTCGTCAAATTTGGTTTGCAGATAATATGCGTTGAGATGTCGCTTGGGGTTGCCTCTCAGTTACATAATTCCATGTTTCACTGCATGGAAACTATAATACAGCAGCAATCAACATTCAATCAGCCGTTCTGAGTTGATCTTAAAACTTGGGGAGACAGAAAGACCCTTCCGCATCCAACGCCTATGAAGTAGCAGTTGCCTCCCTCATGTATATCCCCTGAGACCAACAATGCTAAAATATATTGCTGCCATTGCAGCGGGGGACCTAGCATCCTCTGGCTGCTTGTTTTAATAAGACTTCAATCTCCAAGAAAAATCTACTTCACATCACAAAGAAAACGCCCTTTTTCGCAAATAGGCCTTAATTCACCTCACATTTTTCGTAGACCATATCAGCATATATTAGTTTTTCTATTCGCTTTCTATAATCTCGGGGAACACGCCAGTAGTATATAAAGGCTATTTAAACTCAGGTTGACCTACTTATTTGCTCCCCCGGGTAAAATGTAAGGGGGAACCCAGGTTAAAGTATAGGAAGCGGCCATTTACGGCCTTTGACCTCTGAGGCCGTGTAGAGGTCAAGGCCGCTATAGTTCCAACAGGTGGCGCCCCCTCTTTCACCTCGAATTCCTCCGCGGTGATGCGGTCTGGCGGTGATACGGTTGCGGGAAAAAGCTTCCGCGGAGAAAAAGTAGTCCCTAGACTTCAAATACGCTGCATGGTCCGATTGGGTCGAGTGAGGTATCAAAGTGAAGCATTGGTGGGTGCATGTAAAATTAGGATTTTCCCCGAAACTATAAAAAGCGGAACACGGACTTTACTCCTAAAATAGGGGAAAACACCTATCAACCCTAGCCAAAAGGGCTAATATCGGTCCCCGGGCTTATTGGGACCTGCCTATCAAGTCAATGGGGAGGGTGCTTGTAAAATTAGGATTTTTTCCCGAAACTATAAAAAGCGGAACACGGACTTTACCCCTAAAATAAGGGGAAACACCTATCAACCCTAGCCAAAAGGGCTAATATCGGTCCCCGGGCTTATTGGCACCTACCTATCAAGTCAATGGGGTGGGTGCATGTAAAATTAGGATTTTTTTCCGAAAATATAAAAAGGCGGAACACGGACTTTACCCTAAAATAGGGGGAAATCCCCATCAACCCTAGCCAAAAGGGCTAATATCGGTCCCCGGGCTTATCGGAGCCTGCCTATCAAGGCAATGGGGTGGGTACATTTAAAATTAGGATTTTTCCCCGAAAATATAAAAAGCGGAACACGGACTTCACCCCTAAAATAGGGGGAAACTCTTATCAACTCTAGCCAAAGGGGCTAATATCGGCCCCCGGGCTTATTGGGACCTGCCTATCAAGTCAATGGGGTGGATGCATGTAAAATTAGGATTTTTTCCCGAAACTATAAAAAGCGGAATACGGACTTTACCCCTAAAATAGGGGAAAACACCTATCAACTCTAGCCGAAAGGGCTAATATCGGTCCCCGGGCTTATTGGGGCCTGCCTATCCAGTTAATGGGGTGGGTGCATGTAAAATTAGGATTGTTTTCCGAAAATATAAAAAGCGGAACTCGGACTGTACCCCTACAATAGGGGTCTGTATTATACAATATAAGGGAAAATGCCTGTATGGGGGAGGGGTGGTCAAATTTTTTTGTGGGCTTTACTATGGCTTGTGGGGTCTCGTTTTTCTCGTCTCGCCAAGAAAATGACAATGGGAAGGGTCCCGGAGCGAATCGGTGAAATTTTTGGGAAAAGTCACCGAGGTCTGTATATAGGCTCATACTGGCTATATGGGGGGAGGGGTGGTCAAATTTATTTGTGGGCTTTACTATGGGTTGTGGGGTCTCGTTTTTCTCGTCTCACCGAGAAAAACACAATGGGAGGGGTCCCGGAGCGAAGCGGTGAAATTTTTTGAAAAAGTCACCGAAACCTGTATATAGGCTGGCTATGGGAGGTATAGGTCCAACCTGGAAAATTCACACACGTTCATTGTGATATGGGTTGTTTGGTCTTGTTTTTCACGTCTCGTCATTTAGAACACGATGGGAAGGGTCCCGGAGCGAAACGGTGAAATTTTTGGAAAAGTGCCATACAGCCCATATAGCCCCATACTGGCTATATGGGGGTATAGGTTCAACCTGGGAAATTCACACACGTTCATTGTGATATGGGTTGTTTGGTCTTGTTTTTCACGTCTCGTCATTTAGAACACGATGGGAAGGGTCCTCGGAGCGCAACGGTGAAATTTTGGAAAAGTGCCATATAGCCCATATAGCTCCATACTGGCTATATGGGGGTATAGGTTCAACCTGGGAAATTCACACACGTTCATTGTGATATGGGTTGCTTGGATTTGTTTTTCACGTCTAGTCATTTAGAACACGATGGGAAGGGTCTCGGAGCGCAACGGTGAAATTTTTGGAAAAGTACCATATAGCCCATATAGTCCCGTACTGGCTATATGGGGGTATAGGTTCAACCTTGGAAATTCACACACGTTCATTGTGATATGGGCTGTTTGGATTTGTTTTTCACGTCTCGTCATTTAGAACACGATGGGAAGGGTCCCGGAGCGAAACGGTGAAATTTTTGGAAAAGTTCACCGAGGCCTGGGTAGGCCCATAGGCCTATACTGCATGGCTATGGGGGTATAGGCCCATACGGAGTGGACGTTTTGGGGTCTAGGTGAGCCCCTAATGATCCTATGATGTCGTATGACGTCTTATTTTGAAGCTCTCGTGGAGGAGAATCCGACTGGACTAATGGTTCGTCCGTTTTCAATAGTCTGCGCATGCGCAGTCTGGCCATAGTATAGAAAGCGGGCAAGTTGGGTGGTATGTGGGTGTGTGTTTGGGGTAGAGATGGACCGCTATGGGTCCGAATGGGTCGTGGAAGGTGTCAAAGTGAAACTTGTGTGGGTTAGAGTCAGAATGCTGTGTTTTTAAGTGCAAGTCGCGTCAATCTGCGCATGCGCAGTTGGTTGTAGTAAGTAAAGTGGGGCAGTACAGGAAGGTATTTGGGATCGAGATGGACCATCCTTGGTCCGAATGCGTCCTGGAAGGTGTCGTCTTGTAGCTCTCGGGGTGTAGACCCCGATTTGAGGGCTGCCCACGTCACCTGTGACGTCATCGGTGACGTCATCACTACGAGTAGTAGCGAAAGTGGGCATTTTGGGGCAGTGAGGGAAGGTATTTGGGGTAGAGAGGGACCATCTTTGGTCCGAATGTGTCTAGGGAAGTGTCATGTTGTAGCTCGCGGGGTGTACATCCCGATTTGAGGGATGTCCGCGTCACTTGTGACGTCATCGGTGACGTCATCAGTACGAGTAGTAGCGAAAGTGGGCATTTTAGGGTAGTACAGGAAGGTATTTGGGGTAGAGAGGGACCATCTTTGGTCCGAATGTGTCTAGGGAAGTATCATGTTGTAGCTCTCGGGGTGTACATCCCGATTTGAGGGATGTACGAGTAGTAGCGAAAGTGGGCATTTTGGGGCAGTGAAGGAAGGTATTTGGGGTAGAGATGGACCATACTTGGTCCGAATGCGTCGTGGGAGGTGTCATGTTGTAGCTCTCGGCGTGTACACCCCGATTTGAGGCATGTCCGCAGCATCTGTGACGTCATCAGTACGAGTAGTAGCGAAAGCGGGTATTTTGGGGCAGTGAAGGAAGGTATTTGGTGTAGAGATGGACCATCCTTGGTCCGAATGCGTCGTGTAAGGTGTCATCTTGTAACAACGCCCGCCAACACCAAGCTCAATGATTCAACGCCCTGGTGAAATAGCTCAGAAGCTCTGATTTTCTAGATATTCCATGGAATTGTCACTCATTCTTCGAAATGCAGTGACGTCCGTCGTTACGCCTTAACAGACCGGAGAGAGTACAACAACAGCGGCAACAACAAGGATGGCACATGAGAGAACAACAACAACAAGAAGTTTTTTTCATATAGTTTATTCTCCCCAATGTTACATCACACCCACGCTGGGGGAGCCGCGTTGGGGATATTTACAATTCAAGAAGACTCTTGTCCAATCAGAGGCAACCATTTGCATTTGTCATATTCGTTCCTGTCCGTTAGATGTATTCTTGTCCAATCAGAAGTCTCCATTTCAGAAAGTTCCATCTTCGGCCATGTTCGCTCTGAACCGTTTATTCTAATCATCGTCGGGCAGGCCAGGATACCGTTGAGGCCACATATCCTCAGATAGTTGTTTGTGCATTCTGAGTATCTATCAGTGCATGGGTGAATACATTCATCCGATGGGAAGATTCCGTAATTTTGTCACGAAGAACGTAACATTGGTGGCCCTCTCTACGACCCACTTGGTGTTGGGGCGCTGTTGATAGGCCCATTCCAAGACATCCAATTGGTCCACTTGGTCCAGCACGGGCTCTAGCGACGCCCGGTTAATGATGGTAAACGGTTGGTCAAATACCCGGATGTTACTGCTCGGGTAAAAGTATCGGACTTGGTCTGTCTCCTTATGCTGCAGCACATAACCAAACGCCAGATTCAATTTGAAGGACGTAGCTTGATCATTGAAGATGGCTTCCACGTATTTGCGTAGACGGGTGAGGCCAGTCAGCCGGAAATTGTAGATATAGGGCGATGACGGAGGAAACAGTGCCGTATCATGGGCCAATGGCGCCGATAGATGTCGCTCACTGGATGAGCGTCCTGTAAGAGATCGCTGGGAACATCCACCGCATCTTCCAGAAAATGTTCGTTGTTGTCAGGCGTATGACTGAGAACAGTAATGCTAGGGACCGGCTGGATATCTAGGCTCTTCTGAACTGTGGGTATAGGCGGGCTCTCCGTGATCGCATCACCAGTGGCATTCGTCTCCCCGGGTTCATCTTCAGTGGGTCTGTCCCTCCTGGGTGCCTCTTTAGTGGAAAGCTGTCCCTCATGCCGTGGTGACGGACCATGAATCAAACGCTCATACCGTCTTAACTGACTGGGTCGTTTGAAGAGTTGACCACATTCTTCGCATGGACGCTTGGGTGGCCCATGAATTGAACGTTCATGGCGCTGTAAATGATCCGGACGCTGAAACGACAGTGTACATATCGTACAGCTATACTGGGCGGTTCCGGCGTGCTTGGTAGCCTCATGGCGGCGCAAGTCGTGCAGACGAGTGAATGATTTCGAGCACGTAGTACAAGTGAACATCTTGGTGGTTGACAGAGTGTCTAATGAAACGGCCAGGCCGCTTCCCTTTTATAGCAAGCTAGCTGGTGATCTATGTTTAGCACAATCAGTTCAACTTGAACATTCCGTGTCTTTTCGGTGACGTCCGTGACTATTCGGGCACCTCCGTGTCTCTTCGGTAACCTCCGTGTCTTTTCGGCAACCTCCGAATCTCTTCGGTCACCTCCGTGTCATACTAAATATAAGTTAAAACGAGAGTATAGAAGGCTACACTACATGACAATAATAACAGAGATTTTTGCAAAAAGGTGAAAATTGTCCCAGTGCCTTCATCCGGCGGAGAACCTACTCGAGAAATCTGGAAAATTACAGGTTTTCATACCACTTCGGGAACAGATATTGCCTGGGCTTACAAAATATATAGGTATGAATAACTTTCGTATCATCCAAGCGATGTGGTAGATCTGTAATTTTGATCAACTAGGACATCACATGACTCGAAAATGGCGGGTTACGTTCGGGTTACGTCGGTAGACTTTAGCTGATTGGCTGATGAAGTCACGTGGTATTTATTTCTGGAAATTCCTTCTTGCAGTTGGCGAAAGTAGGCTGAAAATGGATACACAGGATCACAGGGTCAGTCTTACCGCGCATAGATGACCCAGATGGTTACAGGTTGAATCCCAAGTGAGATCTTGAGATCAATATTTGAATGATGATATTTGTGAGCTTATTCAATAGATTGAGCGAACGTGACATGGTATAAAAGTAGTAGGTTCTACTCTTTTAAACTCAGTGGCGCCTCACACTGCGCATGCGCGAGAAAGTGGTGTGCCCGGGAGTGTTGTGCGCAGGTATGACGTCACTTCCGGTCTGGGTGAATGGAGCGTGACCTGTGAGCATGATAGGACATGTACTGACCTGTCTGGGGTTTTTCCACAATTTCGCTGACCTCCGTGTCTTTTCGGTCACCTCCGTGTCTTTTCGGTGACGTCCGTTGACCTGTGAACATGATAGCACATGTACTGACCTGTCTGTGACACCGAAAAGACACGGACGTCACCGAAAAGACACGGACGTCACCGAAAAGACAGGGACGTCCCCGAAAAGACACGGACGTCACCGAAAAGACACAGACGTCACCGAAAACACACGAATGTCACCGAAAAGACGTATAAAGTGGGAATTTTTAGGGCATTGCTGCATTCATTGGCCTGCTTGACCAACCTGCTTCACCAGCCTGCCTGACCAGCCTGAACCACTCTGACGACAGGAGCTACTTGCCTGAGCCTCACCGCAGTATGAGACGCGGAGAAGATTTTCCAGGGGATCCAGGAGCGCCCCCGGCTGATGCCTTGCCCGAAGACGAGCGTGTGAGTGAACTTTATCGACGTCACTGGAACACCATACGCCATTGTTTTCACCGTCACCGTCGTCTATTGGACTTGTACAATTTCCGATTAGAGGACCTCACGCATCTTCCTACCTATGCCGAGAGTATTTTTACGGACCAAGTGACAGCGTTCAAAGTGAATATCACATTTGGATACATTTTACGGCACAAAGAGACCGATCAGTTACGGCATTATTATTCCAGTAATAACACCTATGTGTTTGATCAGCCCTTTACGGTGACGGATGCTATTTCTCTGGAGCCACTCATCGAGCAACTCACTACGTTGGATCCGTTGGAGTGGGCGCGTTTGCAACGTCCTAACACCAAATGGACTGTGGAAATGGTCACTAACGTCACATTTTTCGTCACCAAATTGAGAGATCTTCCCATCGGTGCTCCTGTCATTCTTCCGCCTTGGCTGCTCCGTCGAAAAGGACGGTATGCGTTAACGGGAGGCTATAATGGGCCCTACAAAGATCGGAAATGTCTGTTTCGGTGTTTGGCCGTTCATTTGGACGAGTGTAATCCCCTGGCTTGTGATACAGTGGCAGATGGTTATTGGGAAGAGTATCTACAGGCGCAAGACATAGACCCACGACGGTTCCGGGGAGTCCCCTTCAAGTATTTGGATGTCGTGGAATCGTTGTTCCAGGTGAATATCTCTGTATACCGATTACAACGCGAGGATGACATATTTGTGGCTGAATTGGTTCATCGCTCAACAGAACGGTATGCTTCTAGGATGAAAGTCAATGTGTTTGACCACGGTGGGGTGAGTCATTTTTCCCTGATCTACGATATGAGCCTGTACGCGCAATCCTACAGTTGTGCCCAATTTCATCGGATGTTCAAACACGCTCGTGATTTACATCTGCACGAGAAAATTTGTGACAATACTTTGAAGCGCAATTTTCCTGGCGGCGTGTACCATAATAGTCCCACCATTTTCGAGGAGCTGGCTGATGAGGGTCTTGACATACCGGAAGAGGACTGTTATTTTCCCTACCGGGCGTGTTACGATTTCGAGTCCCTGTTGGAACCCATGGACATGTTCTCAGCGAAAACGCAGTGGACGAAGCGCCATATTCCCCTGAGTGTAAGCATTTCCACCAACGTACCCGGCTACGACTGTTTCGTGTCGTCGGGGGACTCCCATGAGTTGATTACCCGCATGATGGGTTATTTAGAGGAAGTCAGTGCGGCCAGTACGGAATTGTTGGTGTCCAAGTTCCAGGACGTACTGGACCTACTGGACGACCGGATTCCTACACCCGGTGTATCGTTCAGCGACGATGAAGAGTCGGAGACGGGGTCAGAGTCGGAGCCGGATAACATTCAGCCGCAGGATGTACCTTTATCTAAGCCGTATGGGGAGAAATTGAAAGCCCACTTCCTACAATACCTAGGCCAGGTACCTGTGCTCGGCTTCAACTCGGGGCGATACGATCTGAACATGGCGAAGGAATTTCTCTACCCTTACTTGGCCCAGGCTAATACCATCAAGTCCGTTATCAAAAAGATCAATAATCATATGGCCCACACTACCACGTCACTCCATTTCCTGGATGTGCGGAACTACTTAGCTCCAAATTATAGCTATGATCAGTGGGTGAAGGCGTATGACTGTGCATAAACCAAAGGGAGGTTCCCTTACACGTATATATCGACGCTCGACCGCTTGGAGGAAACACAGTTACCACCCCGGGACGCGTTCTTTGACGATCTGAAGCAAGTGGAATGTTCGGAAGAAACGTACCGGGAACTACAGCAGGTATGGAACGACCAACATATGCAGACCTTGCGATATTTCCTGATATGGTATAATAACTTAGATGTGGTTCCTTTCCTCGAAGCGGCCGAGAAATTGGTTCAACTCTTTCAGGACCAAATGCACGTCGACATGTTCAAGGAGTGCTTGAGTTTACCGGGTCTGGCTCTACGCCATCTCTTTCAAGATTGTCCCACTTACTTCTCGCTGATACAGCAAAAAGACGAGGACATGTACGATCCACGAGAAGGACGTCACCACTCTTCCAGGTGGGAAATCCTGTGCCAAAATCATCGGATTCGATGTCAATGCCCTGTATCTGTGGTCTCTTGCCCAGCCCATGCCCAGCGGTCATTATACGCGCTGGTTGGCGGAAGGTCAGCATTTCAGACCGCAACGCACACCCTACAAACATCTCGCCGACCAGTGGTTGGACTGGGAAGCCTATCGACGGGGATTTTCTATACGCCATCAGAACAACGCCACAGAGAAGTGGATAGGAGATCGCCGACTCCCCGTCGATGGGTTTGCCCTTGTGGGTAGAACACCGACCGTATTTCAATTTTACGGCTGGGATACCACCTCATCGAAATGTGGGAGTGTGAATTTCACACCATGTGCCAGGCCCTCCCACATTTACGCCGTTTCCTTCAAGCGCGCCAGTACCCTCTCAGTCGTCGGCGACTCCTGACTCCACAGATGTTCGACGCCATTCGTTCCGGGGACCTCTACGGCTTTGTGGAATGCGACCTGCATGTTCCCGACACTCTCAAGCCACTCTTCGCCCAGTGCCCACCCATCTTTAAAAACACACTGGTGGGTCGGGATGACATTGGAGACACCATGGGTGCCTATGCTGAGCAACACGAGTGTCTGCCTCGACCTCGACGGATGTTGATTGGCAGTATGTGGGCAGAGAAAATCTTGCTGGGCACTCCGCTACTACAGTGGTACATAAGCCACGGCCTGGAAGTCACGCGCGTGTACCAAGTCTTACAGTACGTACCCAACGCCTGTTTTGCGGGGAATGCCGACATCGTGACGTCTGCCCGTCGTCAAGGCGATCAAGATCCGAGTAAGGCCATCATCGGCGAATCGTGGAAATTGACGGGCAATGGCTATTATGGTAAAACGGTGACTAACCAAGACAAGCACATGAACGTGAATATCTGTACTACCAAACAAGCCCGCAAAAAGGTCAATTCTCCCCTGTTTCGGTCCGTCGAGGTCATCGATGACGATACATATGAAATCGCTTTAGCCAAAAAGACTCCAAATTGGATGTATGGTATACCAGGTGGCCAAGCTGAGAATGCTCCAGTTTTTATATGATTTCATGGGTGTGTATTTTAATCCATCAGACTGGCAACTCATGGAGATGGATACAGACTCTGCTTACATGGCCGTGTCTAATGCGGATTGGGAGTCCCTTGTCAAACCCGGGTTACGTGCACAGTATGAGGCGGAACGGGACCAGTGGCTACCTCGACGTGACCATTACCAGTACGACAAGCGGACGCCGGGCCTCTTCAAGTTGGAGTGGAGTGGCGATGCCATGATTGCTCTCTCCTCGAAGACGTATTACTGTTACGGTGGAGCGGAAAACAATAAGTTTAGCTGCAAAGGGGAGAACCGGCGTGATCCGGCCATCGACAAAGCCTTGTACTTGAACGTGCTGCAAAACCAGGCCAGTGCGAGTGGGACTAACAGAGGATTTCGGGTCGTGGACCACCAGATGCGGACGTACATCCAGAAACGGGATGCCTTCACTTTCTTTTACCCGAAACGCAAAGTCCTTCCCGATGGCATCAGTACCACTTACCTGGACTTGTGAAACTGTGACATTTGATATACTTCCCATGATACAACGAGTTAAAACTATAACTGTAAAAATAGCGTACACGATAACTGTAAAAGTCAGGATGGCCGCCGGGTGCCAGTCCTAAGTGCTGGTCTGCGAAATGCAGGACGTGGGTTCGAATCCTACTCCTGACAGTTTTTACACACCTACTGTATTCTTTGTACATGTACATATTCTATACATTCTTGTTCACCTGAATGCAAAAGTCAAAACGTCACTTGTGTTTTTTCATGAATTTTTTTATTGAACATCAATGAACGTCAGAACAACAACGTCATAACAACAATAAGAATACCACGAGGTGCATTTGAATCAATTAAGACAACCAGAGAAATGGGGCATGCACATTAAAACGAGAGGCAGTCCAGTCGTATACGAGTACATCACGGTCTTCGGCTTGAGAATAATCATCAAACATCTGTATGATCGTTTGCATAGAATGTCCTCTACTCTGGTGAGTGAGATAAAACACACAGTACTGTCCGCATACACTACTCAAGGGTCCTTGTAATCGTTTAGTATTCCAACGCCACACTGTAGTAGATTCGTCCATGAACTTCACCAAATCGGGATGCAGGGGTGCAAGTCCGTAGAAATCAAAGTATTCGCCTTGGCCCAGGGCGTCCACGTACACAGCCACCCAATGTTCACCGGGTCGAGTACGAGGGTCTGTATTCAGGATGTAGGCCCCCGGGGTGGTTGGGGTGGTGGGAAACACATTGCGTGGAAACACACCTCGAAAGGGTACCCGAGGATCTCGCTGGAGTATGGCCATCAGCTGCTCTGTATCCATGACTCTAGCTGGCGTAGTCACACAGGACGTTTCTTTGCTGATCCACGGTGATGACGTTATCAAACTCGGCGTAGCAAATCACGTTAATGGTATGGGGTAGAGGGACGGAGAAACGCAGTTCCAACCGTAAGTTTCCTTTCTTGAGCAAGGCCAGTTGATGATCGTGTTCCAAGGTGGAGGTGAGGTCGAAGGCAAACAAAGTGTACCCACGGCCAAAGTCTCGTCGAGTGATGGTATTTCCTTCGTCCTGATTGTTTTGTCCTGTGGCTGTAAACAGGTTCAGGTAGCTCCGCACATAGTGCTGGTTACCAAAATCCGGTTGTAACGGACGGGCTGGGATTTGATGACCGGCCACGTGCAGTGCCACAAAGTTGATGTTGAAATGTTGAAAGTGGAACGGATTCTAACCCCACTGTCCATTGAAACTGGTGTTGGTGACACACGCCAGGGTAAGACGTTTAAGGAGATCCCCCAGAAATAAATTTTCTCTATTGGCCATCATCGTACCTGCCGGCACGGAGAACACCTTGGTCTGTACGCGTCGGATGGGGTACAGGGCTGGTTTTTTCGATGAGGCTTCCATGTGACTCACCAACACGCCCTGTTGCAAATCCAAGGTACGCACAAACAGGGCTGCTTCTTCTATGACGATCTTGTAATTGGGGTTATCTCCGCCGGCCATCAAGGCGAAGGCGGGTGGGGAACGAATCAGCTTGATCTTGATGGATACACCGTTCATCAGGTACCGATCTTGCAGGGACAGATCGGCGTGCAGTCGGCCCATCATATCGACGGACTTGCTACCGCCTGTAAACCTTCTGCGTTGTATGAACTCACTATTTGCAACGGTGGTCATATCCATTTCACCCGGCGAATCCCTGTAGAACAGTGAGGCATGCAAGTGTGTTTTTTGGCATCTTCTCCGTACGACAATAACGTTTCGATGTAGGCTCGGTACGGGTACGTATTGGTGGGCGTACTGATGAGTTTATCGTTCAGACTGATATCCACCTGTTGGAACATCGAGTGCAGCCAGAGATTCACTGGGGCTATCACCGCTTCGTCCTCGATGTCCGTCCCGTCTCCTTTCACCACTTTGGCTTTCACGTAAAGGTACGTCTGGGCTAATTCCAGGTAGGCCGTATCTTTGTTTTCAACGGTAAATTCCAGCGGTCCCGTTCCCGTCAGGCTAGCCAGGGGGCGATGTCCTACCCAACGACCTTCGGTGACACTGGTCTGTGTGGGAGGAATAGTCCACAAATCCAATTCACTGTTGGTAGACGGACACGACTCGAAGTGAATGAATGCCATTATGCGAAGATGTCTCTCTTCTTCTTCTTCTTCTGGCGTGTGCCTCGTCGGTGTGTTGGTCGTCGAATGACTCTACCCTGTGACGGGGGTTGCATGCGTGCACCGATACAGACTGGAAGGCCACCGCCAGTTTGTTTCTTGTAATAGTCCGCATAGCTGGCCGTATGGCACTGGTAAGGCACGTACATTATACGAAGTGGGGAGAACGTGCTTGTCGGAAATGAAGTGTCATTCCCTCGTTCGAATGCCACCGGATGTCATCTCTTATATCCACCGTGATCGTGTTGATATCGGAGTGTCGTACGGGTAGGTAGAGTACGTGGCTGAAACTGTGTGTGACTTGATCTCCATATCTCTTTTTAATGGGAACCACCCGTAACAAAGGTGTGTTGACATCGCCAAAAATTGGTTGTCCACCACGTCCGAGTAGACGTAGAGTCCGTACATACCCACCCTCATATCCATCGTGATGTGGCCTTTGTGGGCGGTGGGACCAGCGAACATCCGTAGATCGAAACCCATCATTTGCTCTAGGGTAGGAATGATTTCCACACCCACGTTGGGGCTGAGAGTGAGACAGGCCTTGTCGTTGTGTGCGTTGTAATCGAAGTCCACATGATTGATGAAGGGAAAGGTTTTAACGGGTTTTGAAACATTCGTCACCTCCCGTAGAGACTTATAATGTATCAGTGTTTTCAGGCCTTCCTGAGGCCTTCCGTATTGGCCTTCGGGTAGGGACAGATGAGTGACTTTGCCTTCGTAGGTCACCTCGTACCACACTTCCTTTGCTCGCACGTTGTACCACGAGTAAGGGTATTGGACACCCACGAGTCCACATTCCCAGCGTCCAGGTAAATGCAACGGTTGCGGCAACTGGGTCACGTACTTGGCCAAGGTGTTGTCAGGAAACACATGGAGCGAACTGTTACTGGGCAACGTGAGGTAAAACATGACGACTGAGCTTTCTTGCTTCTGCACCTGGCTGTAATAGGGCTCCCAGGCCTTGGGCGGATGAACGCGGCGTTGTGTTCGTCGCGGTGACTTGCTGCATGTCATAGATCTTGATGTACGTAGTTTCAGGGGGTGGCGTGGTAAAAGGGGTGACAAAGTAGGTGCTCGTCGTTGTGGTGTTTTGGGGGGTGACTCCGGTTCCCAGAAGGTAGTGGTGGTGGTGGTGGTGGTGGTGGTGGACCACTCGGTGATTGCTGGGTCCGCTGCATCCACTGCCAACGTTGAGGATTCCCCACCAATTCTTGAGGGACGTGTGTGTCTTTCAACCCCTGAGCAAAGGCTTCCCAGCCCGGTGGATTAGAGTGTTTGCGAGAGCGCACCGTATCGTTGATCAAATCGGTGATATGAGACCCCGGCACCACTCGGTTTCGAATAAGCAGTTCCCCCTGGTCGCTCCAACCCATATCAGGATTCTGTTTCACCCGGTCCAACAATTACAACACATATAAGGGAAGTGGGAAGTGGAGGTGCCGACATACTGACTGCGTCACATGACTTCACATAATAGTCCTCTGGTTAACCTATTCTAAAGCACATACCAAGAATTTAACGATTAGTGATATGTGTTGTATCTCAGGTACGCTTTTATTGTACCTGTTCATGTGGCAACTTGGATGATATGACCACCGGCATAAGCGGTATTAGATACAAATCTAGAGAGCTATGATGGAAATGCTCTGACAACTCGTATACGGGTAATTGGTGAGCTGTTTCGCTGTGACAACTCGTACATTGGGGATTGGTGAGCTGCATCGTCGTCAGATGTAAATGACGGCATTTAACACAAAAGACTAGTCTGTAAGGCCCGATGTCGACCCAGCATCAACTTCCCACAAGTGCCAACATATATCAAAGACCAAAGGTCTGTACAGGGGGCGGGCCTCGGGGACGAAACGTCCACCAGCAGAATCTCGCCATATACAGGAAAAAATTACAACACATATAAGGGAAGTGGGAAGAGGTGCCGACATACTGACTGCGTCACATGACTTCACAGAATAGTCTTCTGGTTAACCTATTCTAAAGCACATACCAAGAATCTAACGATTAGTGATATGTGTTGTATCTCAGGTACGCTTTTATTGTACCTGTTCATGTGGCAACTTGGTGATATGACCACACGGCCCCCTAGCACCGGCATAAGCGGTATTAGATACAAATCTAGAGAGCTATGATGGAAATGCTCTGACAACTCGTATACTGGTAATTGGTGAGCTGTTTCGCTGTGACAACTCGTACATTGGAGATTGGTGAGCTGTATCGTCGTCAGATGTAAATGACGGCATTTAACACAAAAGACTAGTCTGTAAGGCCCGATGTCGACCCAGCATCAACTTCCCACAAATGCCAACATATATCAAAGACCAAAGGTCTGTACAGGGGGCGGGCCTCGGGGACGAAACGTCCACCAGCAGAATCTCGCCATATACAGGAAAAAATGACAACACATATAAGGGAAGTGGGAAGAGGTGCCGACATACTGACTGCGTCACATGACTTCACATAATAGTCCTCTGGTTAACCTATTCTAAAGCACATACCAAGAATCTAACGATTAGTGATATGTGTTGTATCTCAGGTACGCTTTTATTGTACCTGTTCATGTGGCAACTTGGATGATATGACCACACGGCCCCTAGCACCGGCATAAGCGGTATTAGATACAAATCTAGAGAGCTATGATGGAAATGCTCTGACAACTCGTATACTGGTAATTGGTGAGCTGTTTCGCTGTGACAACTCGTACATTGGAGATTGGTGAGCTGTATCGTCGTCAGATGTAAATGACGACATTTAACACAAAAGACTAGTCTGTAAGGCCCGACGTCGACCCAGCATCAACTTCCCACAAGTGCCAACATATATCAAAGACCAAAAGGTCTGTACAGGGGGCGGGCCTCGGGGACGAAACGTCCACCAGCAGAATCTCGCCATATACAGGAAAAAATGACAACACATATAAGGGAATATTGGTCTTGAATGCCTTAGGGACACTGGCCAAGACTTCATCTTCCAGCTGAGGTGATGATGGTGGTGTTGGTGCTGGCGCTGGTGGTGGTGCTGGTGGTGTACTGCTACGTCCTCTATATTGATCCATAAACGTCTTGTACCGGTTCAGCGTCTGATGGTAGAGTTGAATTTTCTCGTGATCGGGTAGTCGACGTTGGAGTATACTATTCATCTCTTCGTCGAGAGACTGGAGTTGTTGTACCGTGGCAGGTACGGGATAGGGTGATTGCAAACTCTATAACAGTCGAGGTTCGACCAGCATCATTTTTTTCGCATGTTCCATGCCGTTAGCGTGCTCCACCCAAGATGGACCCTACTAACGGTCCCAGTACGGGGGCGGCTGATGGAGCGAGTAGTGCCCCGAGCAATCCACCTCGCTGTAACACATGTTTCTTTTTTCTTTAAACTTCCCGTCTTCTTCACCAGCGTTCGGAGACCCGTCTTGTGCCGTTGCAATTTCCCTTTCTGCAGGAGACTGAGAGGAACATTCCCTTTTAACACATTATGAGCGACTTCACACAAACACCGTACCAATCCCGCGTCCGCGCCGCGCACCAGGGCCCGGCCCACCTCCGGTGGCGCGCTGCGTAATACGCGGAGCGCCGGTGCGTGCTTCCGTATCCGCGCAGACATGATGAAGAAGTGAATGCTAGAGTGTTGTGTCTTCTTCTTTTATTTATTTGGGCGTGTACACCGTCTGGAACTCTCCGGGAAAAATGTGGGTCCGCAATCGAAGTGCCGAGGGTGTCCCTTGTTTCAAGTCGATGAGAAGATAACCGTGGGCCCCTTGGGTGGCATCTTCAAAGGCTTCCCGCACAAAGGCCGTGTTTTAGGGTACATCTGTCTCGCCAGGTGCATAATTTGTGATGCGTCTCTGGGGTTTTTGAACAACACCACAATGTTCCTGTGCTCTTTGTTCTTACTGAAGAGATTCTGGACGATGTAGATGATGCTCAGCCGACGATGATGGCTCCCTTTCGTAAAGAGAAGCGTCACCCGACTGTCCGTTTCGGTCATTAGATCGTCTACCACCACCAACGTGTCTTCTGGGGTATCCACTGGGGGTAATCCTTCCACCAAGGTGAGTCCAGGTGTGCGTGCCAGTTCCTCGTACGCAGGCTGCCAAGCTCCATAACACCAGAGGATGCGAGCCACGGGCGGTGAAATGAGGGCTGACCCGTGTTGGATGAGCCGTTGAACGAAGTGTGTTTTTGCCGACCCGGTCGGTCCAGCGATGAGACACGTGAAGGGATGCTGCCACCGAGGATCCATAGGTTATTTGGTAATTTGCGCCAAGCGTTCAGAGGCCCACAACCGTTGTCGTGGATCCCACCGGGGGTCGTAGTCGTTCGGGTACCGTTGCCGTGGTAAACGTGGTACTATAGGATGCTCTGCACTGTTTCGTACAAAAAACGAGGGAGTTTCCCAATGTTTTATATGTCACAGACTGGAATTCCCCTCAAAACTTGATTTTAAAATTGAAAATGGCATTTTTTTAGATTGTGTTGATATGAATTCAGTCTAAAGGTTGATAGAAAATCAGCATGGATGAATTCAGAAAAAAATATAGAATTTAGGGGTGAATTGGGGATGACATCATGCACTTCGGAACGAGGCTATCATTTGAGCGCCATTTTCGTTACTGTTGCAGACGACATATTACATTGAAATCGAGCTGGCGATGAGCACATAAATGCTACTTTTTTGAAAGCTACTGGAGTTACTTGACAGAGTCGTAGTGAATATAAACATCTCATTTGCGTAGTGGATACATGAGCCGTCAGCTGAAGTTGATGTATTTTGTGGAAAATGAGCCCACATGTGAGCGTCGTTGTTGTTGCCGATTACAGGTCAGTCAGTCAAAAAAAATTTTCAACACTCAAGTGTTTTGGCCTAAATTTATCCCTGAGATACATAGAATTATTTTGATCTATGAAATATGAATAGGCTCTGTGTTTGGGGCTTCCTCTAAGTGAGACCCCAAATGTGGGCCTTTTCACAGCAGCCTCCCAAGATGTTTCAGTATCGTGCCCCCTATACCCACTCTAGAGTCGTGGTCGTGGGAGCCCTGGTTTTGCCCTGGTAGCTGTGATGGTGGAAGATGATGCTGGTGGGTCGCTTCTGAGGGTACGACTAGGCAGGTACACGGGTGGTACCCTGGTGAAGTTCCACAGAGTAGTAGTAGGAATGAGAGTGGGACTAGACCGCGTAGTGGGACGTGCTGTAGAACCTGGTGGTACCCTGGTAATGTTCCGCAGAGTAGTAGGAGAGATGGTGGTGGTGGTGGTGGTGTTGGGTGATTGCACTTGATTTTGGGGGCAGCTATTGGACGAGTGGATGGTAGGTTGAAACAGGATATCAGGTACGCCAAGTCGTAGAAGACTCCTCCAAACAAGGTACCCAGAAGCACTAGTATACACACGACGGTACCGACTTGTCCTTTTCGAGTCCGCAGCAGTAAGGGCTGATGTGCACTATCCATGGTACAATCCTAGACTGAACGCTGTAGGCGATGTGAGGTAGAATTTATAGCCGTTTCATGTCACGGGCTGAGACCCAGGAATTAAACGAACTGGGCCAACCTTGACATTTGACGAAATGATAGGGGATGCCACGTCGACGTTCCGTTTTCAAAATCTTTTCCACCGTGTAGTAGTCTTTCCGTGTTTTTACCCCCGGTTGTAATTCCGCCTCGTAAAACGTGCCTTGCAGTGTTTCTCCTTGTAGATCTTCCAGTTGATAGACGTGTGGGTTTCGAGGGCTATGGCGAACGGTGACAAAGTGCTCGTCACTCCAGTTGGGAAAGTAAGTTTTCTCAAATTGCCCTTTGACTTTACTGATCCGTACCACATCTCCGCGTTTGTAACGGGGTGAAGTAAGTGGACTTGGTTCTATCGAGTACAGCGTACGGCGCACTTGATGTTCGTTGCGTTCCGTCACATCGAGGGAGGCCCGCTGGATACTGCGATGAGAGGCTCGATTGTACCCTTGGACCAGTTGAGGTTGCACATCGATGTACCGTCGGGTGTTTTTGGCGGTAAAATATTTGTACATCCGACCTTTGAAGGTCCGATTGAATCGTTCCACCACACAGGCTTTGGTCTCGTTGTACGTATGGAAGAAAAACACCTTCTGTTTCTTAAGAAAGGCTTGAAAGTGTCGGTTGAGAAATTCTGTGCCTTCATCCGTTTGCAAATAGAGGGGTTTGCGACCCGTCTTGAAAATCTGCTGGAACGCTCGTACGAGATTCTCTCCTGTTTTGGTCCGGATGGGTAGCACCCACGCGTACTTGGATGAAATATCGATACAGGTCAACATGTACCGATGTCCATCATTGTGGGCAGCAAATCGACTCATATCGACCAAATCGGCCTGCCATTGTGCGTCTACGCCTCCTACGATGACTCGGTTACGGCGATAATGTCGTCGGGCTGCTCGATGTAAACTATAAGTGTCTTGGGTTTTTAACCATTCTCGAACTTCAGTTCGACTGATGCCTTGGGAATGTGCAGCTCGAGCGAGCGCTCCCACAGCGCTATAAGCGGCTGGACTGGTTGGGTTGTAATACAAATCTGTTAGCACCTTGTTCACAGTCTTACTCCACGTGGACTCCTGCCGGTCGGCCTTGCGGGTGCTCCACTGGCTTTCCTTTCGGGTCCCCCTCTGGGTTGCGCTGTTGTGTGTTCGCTTCATGATAAGACACTGACACTCTAGCCTGTGTGCACCCTATAGATATAGTACTTCATCGACAATGGGGACTACTTTTTCCAAGGGTAAAATGTCCTCCGTCCAGACAGATGAGTTGAGCAAGAAAGGCGCCGCGGAAAATGTAGACCTGGTCACACAGGTGAATGCTATCACCGTCCAGTGTTCCCTTTAACACACGTTTCAAGGTAGTCCATCCCTCCGGGGACAGAGAGACGTCGGCTTTGGGTGCCCACCCAGTGCGGTTATGCGTGAGGTCGACTCGTTTGGGGTACAACAATAGGGTGCAGCCAGGTGTAAGAGTCCGGGTAGCCACAGAGTTCGCGTCGGGGTGCAGTAAGCCGTGGACGTCGGGGATAATAGCTTTCAGCGCCTGCCATAATGCAGGACGGAGTGTGATATGGGGACCACCACGCTGTTCTAACCGGGGGAAAAAAGAATCATCTCCACCACTTCGTAGGTAGACACCGACTCCCACGTGCATGAAATCGACTTTGGGCTCTTTCCCCTGTAACAACCGTGTCAATAGAGTCCACCCTGCTAGGGTTAAAAATAGCTTCACCTCTCGGGGTTGTTCTTCGATGAGCTGCAGGTGATGGTCATTGACGATCAGGGTGACGTTGGCGGTCAGTTTGAACAACGCAAGCTCACCATCTGCTCCGCACGCTCCCATGGTGGTGAATGACAAACACCGGCTAGGGAGGCCTGTATATATAGAGTAGCGCGCTTCCTGTACAGGCGCTTATACTACACCCTGTCAGTCCCTGGTGGACTAAACTCTACTTCCGCAAAATAGGGTTGGACGGGTAATTTTTATACTTCTACAATGTCAAGTCCCCCTATGGGTATAATTAACTCCTAGTCCGTAACCGTACACGTTATAGTTTTTATTTTTTCATGTCTCTCTATCCTAGTCCGTACCCGTACACGTTATGGTTTTATTTTTCCGTCTCCCTTCACCCTTCGTGAAAGTCCGTGATCATTCGGTAGTGTAATGTTAAATTAACACCTAGTCCGTAGCCGTACACGTTATAGTTTTATTTTTCGTGCCTCTCTATGCTATTCCGTACCCGTACACGTTATAGTTTTTATTTTCCATGGCCCCACCTTCGTCAAAGTCCGTGATCATTCGGGGTGTAATGTTATAGGGATACAAAGGATTTCCCATAGCGCAGATTTGTGCAAAAACCAGGATTGAAATGTTAACCCAGAAGGTATTGCAGCGCCTTATTGGGCCAATCAGCATCCATTCTTTCAACCAATGGCTAAACCTCAACAAGAGCCAATGAGTGGGCTAAGCCGGTGTAAGCCAGCCAATCGATATCCTCCTGGGTTATTGTATGGGCCTTCAATTTAACCTAGGAAATTGCCATTGAAAGCTTGGTAGGATTCTGTCGGCATGGTGGGCCGTGTGCAACTATCGCATTTGGACCAATGAATATCCAGTATTTCAACCAATAGATTTGCCCGAAGAAGAGCCAATCGATGAAGTTTGCGCCTTTTAGACAGCCAATGGATATCCATCACATTCAGCATATAAACTCCGAGCCAAGCGGACAAGAGCGCATTCAAATCACATTTCGCATACCGTGAAGACGTATAATACAGAATGAACAGGGTGGCCAAAATGTCAACCAACAAAGCTTCGGCGGCGAGGATGGTGAACAAGAAGAGGGAGAAGAGGGAAAGGCGAGAGCTAGCGATAGCGGTGAAGGCTTATTGGTTGGGCGAGATGCGGAGATGGGCGAGGGAGAACGTGAACTTAACACGGCTGTCGTGGTGTGATCTTCACCATCTCATTACGAGGGCACCAGTGAATTTGACAGGAGACGACTGGCTGGAGACACTGGGAGAGCTGTTGGATGACCAACAACAACAACTGCTCCAGCCAGTTGAAACCGAATTCGTAGACATGAGTGAAATAATTCCATCAGTCCCGGATGCGGAGCAACAGCCCCAACAACAACAACAACAACAACAGCCTGGCCCCCAACAACAACAACAGCCCGGGGGCTACTTCTCCGCCAGTTTAATGGGGTAGACAGAACAACCCCATCCCCTGAATAAAACAGGGTAAACAAATTGATTGCTACAGCCCTTTTCAGGGCCACCCCAATCTTACGAAAGGGGACTTCTAACGTGGCACATTCAATTAAAATCAGGCCCCACATTTGTGAATCTCCTCTCCTCTATACTCTATGATTACCAATCTCCAACGCCAAAAAAAAAATCTACCATCAAAGGCCCTTTTGAGGGCCAACCCCTAGCCTTCCAAACAGGACTTGTAACAATTGCCCCTAGGCCCTACGAATGCCAATCTCCTCTCCTCTATGATTACCAATCTCCCACACCTCCTCACAACAACAACAAATTTTTTACACTCGGCTTTTTCCGGGACTACTCCGTATATCTCAATCTCCTCTTCTCTATGATTGCCAATCACCCACACCTCCTAACAACAACAACAACAACATTTTTACACTCGGCTTTTTCCGGGACTACTCGGTATATTATTACCGTACATTTTTTTTTTACCTGGGCGCTGTTAGTAGGAAGTTCCCATTCACTAAGTGTTAATTACCTATTTTTACCTAGGTGTGTGCAGGAGCTGATGTTTGTGCTTTTAATTAGAAGCTTGCCCTTTCGAGTATAATTGGGTGGTCCTCATAAGGACCGTTAGGAAGGTGTAAGGGGATTATACCGATCGGAGTGTACACGCTATGGGCTTGTAAGTGGGCGTAGGGACTGGTCTTCCTCCATGTTTGTGGATACAGCGGATACATAACGCTTGGTGTCCACACGGAAATATAGCGAATTTGGCGTAGCGACTACTGCATTGGGCACAGGACAAATGCTTTGCCGCTCCCCATGTTGTGTCTCGCCCCAGTCTTCTTATTTCGGTGCAGTAGTACTCAAGATATCGCTGCTGTAAAACAGCCGTCTGTTCTTTTTCTTATTCTTTTTCTTGTTCATTTTCTTTTTCCGGTTGAATTGACCGGTTGAATATCCATGTATTGAGCCATGATGTAGTTCAAAATGAATGGATAGCAGACGATACACAGTACGCTTTTTATAGTCTAACCGTACAGCGCCCGTATGAGGGCGCGGAAGTCACCGAAATCTTCATACTGACCAAGTGTCTCCGCTCAGACCCACTGTAATTTTGTGTTTCTTTTCCATCTTCAAACCGGTCTCATTTTGCAATAAATGCGAGTTGACGTGTAAAACTATTTTAAGCTTGAACTTTGGGAGCTTATAGTGTATCGTTGAAAAATTCAGAAGGCTGACGGCAGGCTAAAACTATATTTTTTATCATTTTGTCGGTTTTAGACCCGTATGGTTATGGGTGTGGTTGTGTGGAAAACCCGGTAAATTTGAAATAAACCGCCTTACCTCTGTAAAAACACTTTAGGTGTCTTCCTTACATCCTTATAATGTCACCCTGAAAATTTCGTCCTGCCACTCTTGCTACGGTAACACAGCCATTGACACGCATAGCTGTACATACACTCGGCTCCATGAAATTTTCAGGGTGACATTATAAGGATGTAAGGAAGACACCTAAAGTGTTTTTACAGAGGTAAGCCGATTTATTTCAAATTTACCGGGTTTTCCACACAACCACACTCATAACCATACGGGTCTAAAACCGACAAAATGATAAAAAAAAATAGTTTTAGCCTGCCGTCAGCCTTCTGAATTTTTCAGCGATACACTATAAGCTCCCAAAGTTCAAGTTTAAAATAGTTTTACACGTCAACTCGCATTTATTGCAAAATGAGACCGGTTTGAAGATGGAAAAGAAACACAAAATCACAGTGGGTCTGAGCGGAGACACTTGGCCAGTATGAAGATTTCGGTGACGTCCGCGCCCTCATACGGGCGCTGTACGGTTATACTATAAAAAGCGCGCTGTGTATCGTCTGCTATCCACTCATTTCAACTGCATCATGGCTAATGGTAGTAGTCGGTCACTTTTCAACGCAATGAACACGGGAGTGTCGACCGAAACTTTCAGGGTGATAATTCGAGACGGAGAACAACAACAAGATCCTAGACGGATTCGCTCGAGCGGAGAAGACGAACATGGTACAATCATTACGAGCTTGCAGCGTGTTGCTGAAGCTCAGATTGCTGAAGCTTTGAGGACGAGAAGCGCACAACAAGATAGAGAAATAAGGGACGCTGTGCAGGAAGAGGATGATGATGATGAAACAGACGATGAAGATGTACACGGAGAGTTGGAGTGGTTAAACAGTAGTAGACCCCCAGCAACTACAGCTTCGACTCAGACGGCTACCACAACGACAGCTACCACAGCGACCGCAACAGGAATGACAACACCACCACCACCAGAGATCAGCCGCCTGAGACAACAAATTGACGAATTAGAAGACGAAAAGACTACACTACGCCTACAACTGGCTAGGGAGCAGAAGAGATCAACCTGTACCGTGTGTCAAAACGATGAGACGATGTACGCCTTTTTTCCTTGTGGCCACCTGGCCCTATGTGGTGTATGTGTACTAACCTTAACGTGCATGGCGGGCTCGTGCCAATGCTCAGAGACAGAGGAGCTTCATATGAAGTTACGATGCCCTGTGTGTCGGGGATGGGTATCAAACATCAAAAAAATATTCCGGCCGTAACAGTGTGATGACCAACCCGCTGTTCTTTCCAAAGGCCCTTATTAGGGTCACCTAATTACACCCGAAAGGGGGGAAACTTTCTAACTAAAAGCACAAAACACCAGCTCCCACACCAATATCCCTTTGCATAGAGTGAACACTGACACACATTTGAATTTCTAATATTTATTAACACAGTAGAATGAACATAAGGTTTTTACCACAGTAGACTCTTGGTGTTGAATTTTTTAATACAATTATGCGCCGTCAAGGCGCTTAAATGAACATAGAATGAACATAGAATGAACATAGAATGTAGGAATACGGTGATGTCTGAATGTTCAATATTTATGCAACAAGACTTGTTTGAACTCGTCATTGTCTTTCTGCCCCTGGTGCACGTATATGAAGGTGGCAATCTGTCCACGTGGAATTCTGGGGGGACAGGCAGCTTGCAATGCCTCGGCAATTTGCACCTCGTTAACGGCGTGTAGTCCCTCAGTCATCAGCGCGTCTGATGGTATACTATTGTTCATACACGTATGCCTGTTGAAGAGACCGTTCTTGTTCTGACAGCCTGCACATTGCTCAATACGCAAGTGTCGAATGCGGGGTCTGAGATGATCCAGGAATGTGTCGATGTACTTCTTATAAATATATTGAGTCACCTGGTCAGACAGGACTTCATGAATTTCACCTGTCAGACTCTCCAGCTTCCGCCACGCAGGTATTTGCAGGGTGACGCCCTCAGGTAAAGGAATACGCGTATCTCCCCTCAACTTCCATTTACGAATATGCACCAGCAGCATGTTGTTGAACATAGAACAGGTGAGGAAGATGTCGCCCACATAAAATTTCGCTTCGTCGCTCCCCTGGTGGTCAATGACCGCATCGACGGCGTAATAAATGACCTGTACTCTTATCCAGGTCTCCAACGTCAAGGCGATATGCTTAGGTGGTTTGTCGTCCCAGGCCGGTGCGTTAAAGTGCACTTGCTCTTCTTTGACGCTCACAGTTAAATAGGGAGAGAGCTCCCAAGTGTTCGTCTGGGCCGCCTGGTAGGCCTGCTGGATGATGTCATTGATCTCCTGCACAGACATAGGAAGTAGCACCTCTTCCTTCGCTTGCTCAGGTACTTGCTGGGGCACTGGCTGAAGCACTTGCTGAGGTATTTTTAAAGGTGTTAGTCGGGGACGTTTGGCAGGTGGACCGGACTCTTCGTGGGTACGTTTGGTACCTGTACTCCCTTCGGCGATGTCCATGTCCATGACTAAGATTTTATCTTCTGAATCCTCGGCTCGAAGTAGACATGCTATTCCTTCATTTCCCGTCTTCTTCAACGCCTCCACGAAGGCTTGAAATGCTAAGGGGCCACGGCGCAGTAGATCGTCGATGAGGGCTCTGTTTTGTCGCGAAGTGGTCTTCTCCGCCATGATATCTTCCACGCCGTGTTTAAGGATTATGTTTTCCACCACAAGCAGATCACATATATCGGTCACATGCTGCATCTCATCAACGAGGCGAATACGGTGCTGTATAAGCTTAGCTCGGTGAGATGACTCCATGACTGTTGGCTCAGGCTGGTCAGGTAAGTAGCTGCTATGGTGAGATAGGCTGGTGAAGTTGCACTGGTGAGGCAGGCTCAGGCTGGTGAGGCTCAGGCAAGTAGCTCCTGTCGTCAAAGTGGTTCAGGCTGGTAAGGCAGGCTCAGGTTGGTCAGGCAGGCTGGTATACGTCTTTTCGGTGACGTTCGTGTTTTTTCGGTGACGTCCGTGTCTTTTCGGTGACGTCCGTGTCTTTTCGGCGACGTCCGTGTCTTTTCGTTCACCTCCGTGTCTTTTCGGTGACGTCCGTGTCTTTTCGGTAGCGTCCGTGTCTTTTCGGGTATGAATGAGCAAGGTCTTGAGGAAGGCGACTGTATGTAGCGAGTTGTATGTGTTTTTTTCGGTAACGATGGAAAAACCCCACTGGACGTCAGCGAAATTGTGGAAAAACCCCACAGACAGGTCAGTACATGTCCTATCATGTTCTCAGGTGACGCGACGTCACAGAAAAAAACACATACAACTCGCCATATACAGTGGCCCCCTCAAGACCCCCATACATACCCGAAAAGGCACGGACGTCACCGAAAAGACACGGAGGTGACCGAAAAGACACGGACGTCATCGAAAAGACACGGAGGTGACCGAAAAGACACGGACGTCACCGAAAAGACACGGACGTACCGAAAAGACACGGACGTCAGCGAAATTGTGGGAAAACCCCACAGACAGGTCAGTACATGCCCTATCATGTTCACAGGTCAACGGACGTGACCGAAAAGACACGGATGTTAACGAAAAGACACGGACGTCCCCGAAAAGACACGGTCAGCGAAATTGTGGGAAAACCCCACAGACATGTCAGTATATGTCCTATCATGTTCACAGGTCACGCTCCATTCACCCAGACCGGAAGTGACGTCATACCTGTGCACAACACTCCCGCGCACACCACTTTCTCGCGCATGCGCAGTGAGGCGCCACTGGGTTTAAAAGGGTGGAACCTACTACTTATAAAGGTTCTCACTTTATTGTTGGGTTACGTGCTTGCATTTTCTGTATTTAACATTTACTCTGTCTAATCTATTTAAGGTACTCCTGGTACTCTTTTCAACATTTTCCAAAATAGTCTGCAGCCACAACAACAAGTTCACTTCTCTAACACATTTACTTGATCGGCCTATCAACGTCGGTTCATTGAAACATTTGCATGTCGCCAGCTGCGAATCGCCACGTATAAGGACTAATACTTGGATAAATACTATCTGAACTAGACATCAAACAACTCATGTTCACAAGCTAATTTTTCGATAGTTCATTAGTTTTCTTTCCCCAAAGCATAGAGTGAATAATGTAATTTAATATTTTGAAAAAATAAAAGAATCTCGAGTGTTAGATGCCTGCTAGGGATACCGTAACCTAAAGTTCAATTTCAAGAATTAGACCTTCTGCCACGTTCTACCTATATACATACAATAGCGTGAGTCTATTTTGAATGACCTACTGTAATGCATCCTTTGATGTCAGCTGACAGGTTGATCCTATCGAGATAACTGTACCTAACTTAGCCTATATATCTATTTATATACACAACGTAGACTTTGATTATCCTCTTCAGTGTCACTGGGTCATTGTTACCAGAGGTGACACCATTCTCCTAACCTACCTCGATGTGAAAGTGGGTCGTTTTCACATTTCATTTCATCACTCAGTTTTTTCTTGACAATTTGTGTACAGCTGTGAATTTCATGAGTATAAACATAAAAAGTGCAGACAATAGTCCGCAATCGAATTGATTACTTCATGATTATTTCAGAACTAGAAATGCCCCTATATCAGTATTGCGTATCTAGGCCATATCAGTAGTATATAAGGAACCAATTTCTTATTATTTCTGCAGGGGCGGAGGGAAATGAGGGTGGAGGGGTGACGTCACGTCCGGTCGAGGTCTCGAACGGGCCAAACGTCATGGTCGTGGGGAAGCGACAGACTAGACTGGTGTGTAGTGGAAGTAAGGCTATGACGCGCATTCGCAGGCAGGGAATTGTGGAAAAAGGTGCATAGGGAAGTGAAGTGACCGACATGGGTGGTTGAAAAATTAGGATTTTTTATGGGAGAGAAAGAGAAAAACGGACTGGACAGGCCATCAAAATGGGTCGAGGTGGGCCAAAACACGTCCTACGTACTATGGTAAGGTGTCAACGTGAAGCGCTCATCGAGACTGGTCAGGGGATGGGCGATACGGTCTCGTGTCGGGTAGTGTGAATGGAAAATTAGGATTATCAGGAAACAAAGGCGGAAAAATGGACTGGCCACGCCGTCAAATGGGCCGAGGTGGGCAAATAGGAGAAGGGGCCGGGTCGGGCGTCAACGTGAAGCGCTCATCGAAACCCAACACGTGATCGGTGAGATAGATGCAAAACTAGGATTTTCCTGGTAAAATAAAATGCAGAAAACGGATTTTACATCCAACATGCGAAACAGTCATATAGGTCTAGGTTTACCAGTATTGGGCCTAAGGGGTAGATTAGGATTCTCGTCTTGAAGCACTCGTCGAAGTCGGTCACGTGAATGGCGAGTAGATGCAAAACTGGAATTTTTCCAGAAACAAAATACGGAATACCGACTTTGCACCCAAAACTGGTGAAAATCCCCACCAAATGGGTCTAGGTGAGCTCTACTTTATCTACATGGGCAGTGCATTGTCAGCTTGAAGATCTCGGCATGCAGAGGACGGCTTCATCAGTTATCACCACGAAGAGCTGGGAGAATGTGTTGGAAACGTTGTGTTACACTCTCGGCAGTCCGGGTGGCTATAGTGCATTATTAGCAATCTGTCGAGCTGCTAAGCCCCAGCGAATAAACCAAGCCCAATTCCAATACACCTATACCTTACATTGAGCTGCGACCGTTTGTGATCGGTTACAATCGGGTCTATCATCGGACTATTCAGACAACACACATCAGCGTTACTTAAAGCAACAAATGCCATGTCCGTCGTGTCTTGTGCCCAATGCAACCTCATCCACGACCGAAGGATGTGTTCAAAATCGGGGACGCTGTACCCATCAGTAATGTCACGGGCACGTTCGAGAAATGTTCAAACACCGCGTACTCCGTGAATTCAAGGTGTTTGAACCGGAAAACCTTCAAGGAGGCCACTGGAAGGGACGTGTTACGGTCCGCGGTGAAAACGGTGGAACGCATCCTGAAAACCGAGCGACGCCGAGGCAAGATGGTGCACCTCGTCAAATCGCACGGCTGGCCGAGTTCTTTCAATGTCTGGATCCCGGCCAACCAGATGAAAGGGAAATAAAGCCACGAGCTTCCGGCGTCAGGGTTTAACATGAACACAGAGCAACGGACAACATAGGGTATCCAAAAACGTGCAAAGGATGCCCAACCCTGCTGGGTATCTTGTATGGGGTGTGTTTTACGACGTAGTGTATTTCAGCTCTCTACTCGTCCCACGTAGGACACAGCCATCAGCCGTTATTGCAAGTCAAACAAATCTACAGACCTCATCCACGTTAGATTCAGTCAAATCTCATCCGACCCCAGTGACCACCACACCGAGTATGCAGATTAGGTCAACATCTAGCCCCAAACCATGTAGTGCTGTGACCACGGAAGACCCACCATATCCAACCATCCACGGTGAATGCACTGATGCACCGACAACGGGTACCAAGGCTCGCCGCATACACCCTTGCTCCCTTTGACTGCGACTAAACTCACACCGACAACGATACCATGGCTCGACTGGTGTGTGTATAGGATAAAGGGGATAATAAAACTTGAAAAAACACACACAATCCTTGTTTATGTTTTCTCTGTATTTATAGTAAACAATAAAAAGGGCCGGGTTGTGGGTTCCAGCGTTAGTTGCACATGATGCCCGCTCGAAGCACTCCACTACTCTCCGGGTAGACAGCCCAACCCCAGTTGGTCCGAACTATTGTGCGTGGGGCGCACCCCGCCCTCGTATGCTATGTGAGATCGGACTCAATATCTTAAGAGGGACGTGCCACTGACTCCGACTAGGCTAAGTTGGCAAAACAAAAGACCGGTCTTCGGACCCTGATACAAAATCGAGTCCCGCAAACACAGAAGAAGGTCTCACAGAAAAGCGGGTTTCTCGGAGCTATTGTATCGGTTTTGACTCCCTCCTTGCTAGGCTCAGTGTTGCGTGGACTCAACGGTAGACAGTGAACCATACGAAAGAATGGCATTGGTGGACCCACGGCCCATTCAAGCCCTGCAATCTCCGTACCCGATCTCACCTAGAGTGAAGACGATAGACACACTCGATCAAGAAATGCAACAGATACGAGTTAAGAGACAGCGAGAAAGTACAAGGTTACGATCAGGCGCCACAACGGTACATGACGTTCATGTGCCAACACAAGACCCCTTCTACACTCACATCACCACCAAGACCAACCACGACCCCCTCGACCTCAGCCTCATACCAGCAGATACCACCATCGACATCGCCATTATCACCATCCACCCCGTTGACCTCAGCATCACTCCAGCTATTAACACCAGCATCGCAGGGGGTGGTAGACGAATTCATGACTAGCGGCCCAGGCCCGTAGGCTGGGGGGGGGGGTTCGGGGGGTGCGTACGCACCCCCGCCGCAGAGCAGACCGAGTTCCGCTGCCGGGGGAAAAAAATTCAGAGTGCACGGAAGGACCGTCATGCGGGCATCCATGGGCCGATTGACCTGGCATTGCTACACATTCAGCTGGAGAGGGTGGGGGCTCATCCCCCGCCCGCCTCCCCCCCAGTTTCAACAAAAGCTGGGTGACTTTTTCATGATTTTGGTCAGATAAACAGGCCGGTTTTTTCACCCGCGGCGCTTCGCGCCGCCCTGTAGGCCAGGGTTTTCACGGAGCGGTGACTTTGCACTGGAGGGGCACGTTGCTGTTTGAGTTAAATGCTCTGATTTGCTCATTCTTCTGTTCCGTTCACAATGACCAATAACTGTTTCAGATGTTAATTTACATAGAAATTGCATTCGCTTTATTGGACGATTATCTGCTTATCAAATTTAGAAATCAAAATTGCGTTCATATTATTTCTCTTTTTTTGTTCACATATTTCTCTTCAAACACGTCAGTGCTCTCCAACCCTGTGCTGAAATGTTACTTTCTTCGAGATCACTGCGTATAGTTCGAATTTTGGAAAGGAAAAAATACTTCTTTTGCATTCAAAAGTTATCAACTCAATTTTTCTTCTAAATCACGAGAAAAAATCACAAAAACAATCTCAAAATGCAGTTGATTATATAGTGATGATACGTCGTTTTGTATGCCGGAAATCGGCCAGAATGCGTCGACAGCCATCTAGGAGCGCGGAGCTTCCGGGGCCTAGGCGGCCCCTGGACCCTCGCCTAAAGTGCTATGATAGTCGAGCCCCCCACTTTTTGGGAGCTTCCGCCGGCGCTCTACATTGTTATTCTTAACGTGATCAAATCTTTGCTGGTTGACATATTTTCTTTATGACAGATAGCGGCGAAATATGCAGTAATAAACATGGACCAGTTCCTTGATAATAGGATGGCTCAATCGGAGGAATTGTTGGCGTGATTTATTCATCTCTTTACCAGATCGTAACAAGTGTGAACTGAAGTGGCACAAATATATCGGCAGGCCGGTGTGGAGGCTAAGAATATCCAATATTAAGAGTGCAAGGACACTCTTCTCCAGATATCTCCAGAGGTAGGACACTCTTCACTCAATAAAAGATAGGAAACGGGACACTTATCCCCACTCTTAGCCACCACACCGGAGTGAGGAGTTAATGACGTTAATGATAATAATCTTGATCAAAGGGGGTTTCCCATGGTTGAATATTAACCATCTCCCAGTCGACAAGATTATCATTCACACAACGAGTCGATTATAGTCATATACTGAATTTATCAGTCGGAAAAAATGCAGTTGGCGGATGTCGAAAATATGATGTAAAAATGCGCCAGAACGCGCCATATGGCATCTAAATTTTCAAAAAACCCCGTAGCCGGGCTTGGCGCCTGCGGCGCTCGCATTAGCAGTTCCGCAATATCCTCTACCGAACCCCCCCGTTGCCAAACCAGCCTACGGGCTTGTAGCCTACCCGCTACGATCCACATGACGGGTGGCTTATTGCTGGATTAGCTGAAAGACAATCCGAACATGAACATGTGCTCCAGAACCCATGGTGCCTGACAACCATATGGTGGAGTTGGTGAATAACCTGATACGTCACCGTAGGTTACAGGTGAACCCGAAGGATGGAAGGCTTTTGCCCAAGGGTTAGCAGACATGCATGTGCCACACGAGATGGTTGGAAGTCCCTAGAGTTGGGCTTGGATAGCAGCATCCCAGGCTTGGATGCTGCAGCAGCAGCATCCCCCGTAACACCACCCCACACCTCACGCCGATCGAGATCCATGACACGGCGTATATTAACGTGGTAATCACAATGTAGGCAACAAGCCACCGAGTACTGGAAACACTATTAAAACCGGTATCGGAAACAGGGAAGTAGTATGTAGCGCGTAAATTGGCGGAATACCCCCCCACTGCGCATGCGCAGAACCTGGTGTGACGTCATAAGTGTATGGGCATTGGGGGGTTATTGGGGGTGTGCGCATGCGTGATGTGTGGGAGGTGGGTACAAGATGGCCGCCATGTGGGAGGTGGGTACAAGATGGCCGCCATGTGGGAGGTGGGTACAAGATGGCCGCGATCAATGAGTGCATAGAAAAAAAAAAAGTTCCGGCAAAAAAAAAAAAAAAAAATGTATTCATCCGCGGTGATGCGGTTTGGCCGTGGTTTGGCGGTAATTCGGTCTCGGGAAAAAGCTTCCGCGGAGAAAAAGTAGTCCCTAGATAAAATGGTCCGATTGGGTCGAGTGAGGTATCAAAGTGAAGCTTAGGTGAAGGGGCATCTAATGGGCTAGGTGTGGGGTTGAAATATCGGCATTCTGCGCATGCGCGGTGACCGAAGGGTATGAAAATAGCCTTTTTTGAGCTAGGGGAGCCCCTAGTGTACCGATGGGGTCGAGTGAGGTATCAAAGTGAAGCTTAGGTGAGGGGGCATCTAATGGGCTGGGTGTGGGGTTGAAATATCGGCCTTCTGCGCATGCGCGGTGGCCCAAGGGTATGAAAATAGCCTTTTTGGAGCTAGGGGAGCCCCTAGTGGACCGATGGGGTCGAGTTCAGGTGCCTTATACCATTGTATACAGGTGCCTTATACCATTGTATACAGGTACAACTGACCATTGTATACATGTGCCTTATACCATGGTATACAGGTGCCTTATACCATTGTATACAGGTGCCTTATACCATTGTATACAGCAGAAATTGTCTTTGTAACGTCTTATTGTGACATCATGGCATTATTGTTGTTTTGTGACACTGTGGAACTGTAAAAATTCCATGAATGGAAAAGAATGATAAAACCCATTAGTGCATAATATTGCTGAAATAATGCCAACAGAAAACTCAGAGTCAATTTAAATATTTATTTGTATTGAGCAAATTACAAGAATTTCGAAGAGAAAAGAGCCGAAATAATGTCTGTCTGTCCTGGAAATCAGCTGATCAGCAATAAATCGACATCTCCGTGACCTTCAAGGAGATTTTGACATTAGGTTTTACCCGCTTTTATCACAAATCATTATAAAGAAATTGTCACACCCGGTGAACTCCTGAAACCCACATCCTACCCTGCTAGTCTGGTGATAATAAAATTTAAAGATCACATGTCCAACACATACTCACATAATGAAAGCAAGAATCGAACTTGCGCACCCCTCGAGATGAAGGATACCGTCCATGTTTCATTTTTTGAGGTGTACTGAAATGCTCTCTCTAATTTATGCCCCGGTATCTATTTTCACATCTAGGTTGAAGATTTATATCGACACTGCTACACACTTTTCGACATGTGTTTTCACTTTCGATGAAAGCACAAAACAGTCTAAAAAATTCACCTACGCTAATATTTTCTGGTGTTTTGTAGAATATAGATTCGCGTTCATTTCTATTTCGTCAAGAAAAAATGTTTTGTAGAATATAGTAAGAATTTCGAAGAGAAAAGAGCCGAAATAATGTCTGTCTGTCCTGGAAATCAACTGATCAGCAATAAATCGACATCTCCGTGACCTTCAAGGAGATTTTGACATTAGGTTTTACCCGCTTTTATCACAAATCATTATAAAGAAATTGTCACACCCGGTGAACTCCTGAAACCCACATCCTACCCTGCTAGTCTGGTGATAATAAAATTTAAAGATCACATGTCCAACACATACTCACATAATGAAAGCAAGAATCGAACTTGCGCACCCTCGAGATGAAGGATACCGTCCATGTTTCATTTTTTTGAGGTGTACTGAAATGCTCTCTCTAATTTATGCCCCGGTATCTATTTTCACATCTAGGTTGAAGATTTATATCGACACTGCTACACACTTTCGAGATGTGTTTTCACTTTCGATGAAAGCACAAAACAGTCTAAAATGAGTCTAAAAAATTCACCTACGCTAATATTTTCTAGTGTTTTGTAGAATATAGATTCGCGTTCATTTCTATTTCGTCAAGAAAAAATGTTTTGTAGAATATAGATTCGCGTTCATTTCTATTTCGTCAAGAAAAATTTTTCATCTCGAAAATTGGCAGATTGAAATGTTCTCTCTCTCTCTCTCTCTCTCTCTCACTCTCTCTCTCATTTTATGACATGCAAGTATAGTACTAAAGTGTAGCTTACCTGATAAAAGAAGTTTAGTCCAGATGTATACCTATATATTCCATACTCCCGGACGTTTGATGCATATCTGGGGGCTGTTTTTTTCCTAGGTGGGATATAACACACCATGCATTTGTATGCTAATCGAAATTCAGATATTTCCATCGGTAAATCCGGTGTCCAGTATACCACGTGGATGAAATTCAATTCAATTCAATGTATTGTACAAAACACCTTTACGCACTAAACTATGAAGCTAATGATTTTGGTCAGCGGCACATAGATGTTCCCTGGTTTGGTGTCCACATCCCAGCGGTTTTCTGTTTCTTGGCTTGTCACGCATTTTTTCGAAATTCACAGATATTTCCATCGACATATCAGCTGAGCTAACGGCCTCAATTGCCTGTTAGCTCTCTTGTTGCTCACGGTGAGCAAACGTTTCAAGAAATTGATTTCAGTTCACGCATAACGTCTCCTTCAAGTCCATTTTGAAGAGTCGAGCGTATGAATCGAGTCAAAATAACATGCAATTCATTTGCCTGTCCGGTAAAACTGGTGAGTTGTTGGTTTGCGTTCGCCGCACACACACACTGAGGATTTGGCCTCGCGAGACGAAATTAGTTTAATATTTTTTCTCCCGCCTCGCGGTTCAGCCAATGAACTATTAGAAAAGCATATGTGTGTGCATATTAATAAAACCACGGGCGCCTAAAAAATGAACACATTTCATTACACTGTAGCGAATTGTTGCCATTGCACGTGTGAGTCAGTACGTTTTCATATCCACCTCAAATTGACACGGAGAATTTCATTGCCAGTAAAATTGTAAGTTTATTGCGGAAAGAATTGATATTGCATAAATTCCTGCGGGAAATAGGAAGTACACATATATAAAGAATATTGTCTTCACGTAAAAGTTTGTACATTTCAAAAAAAAAATTTCAAAACAAAACAAAAAAATGTGAAGTAAAACCCGTCCTTCGGATGGGAAAGTTGTTTTGAACTGTAAACAAAAATTTTATTTTGAGGTAGAGGGTCGTGTGAGGTGTCAAAGTGAAGCTTGTGTGGGGTAGAGTCAGAATGGTGTGTTTTTGAATGCATGTCCCGTTAATCTGCGCATGCGCAGTTGGTTGTAGTAAGTAAAGTGGCCATTTTGGGGCAGCGAAGGAAGTTATTTGGGGTCGAGATGGGCTAATCACGGTTCGAATGCGTCCTGAAAGGTGTCATCTTGTCGTTCTCGGCGTGTACATTCCGATTTGAGGGATGTTCGCGTCATCTGTGACGTCATCGGTGACGTCATCGGTACGAGTAGTAGCGAAAGTGGCCATTTTCGGGCAGTACATGAAGGTATTTGGGGTCGAGTTGGGCTATTCACGGTTCGAATGCGTCCTGGAAGGTGTCATCTTGTAGTTCTCGGGGTGTACATTCCGATTTGAGGGATGTCCGCGTCATCTGTGACGTCATCGGTGACGTCATCGGTACGAGTAGTAGCGAAAGTGGACATTTTCGGGCAGTACATGAAGGTATTTGGGATCGAGATGGGCTATTTACGGTTCGAATGCGTCCTCGAATGTGTCATCTTGTAGTTCTCGGGGTGTACATTCCGATTTGCGGGATGTTCGCGTCATCTGTGACGTCATCGGTGACGTCATCGGTACGAGTAGTAGCGAAAGTGGACATTTTCTGGCAGTACATGAAGGTATTTGGGGTCGAGATGGGCTATTCACGGTTCGAATGCGTCCTGGAAGGTGTCATCTTGTAGTTCTCGGAATGTACATTCCGATTTGAGGGGTGTCCGCGTCATCTGTGACGTCATTGATGACGTCATCGGTACGAGTAGTAGCGAAAGTGGACATTTTGTGGGTGCGTGAGGGTGAGTTTGGTGTAGAGATGCACCATCCTTAGTCCGAATGCGTCGTGTGAGGGGTCATTTTGTAGCTCTCGGGGTGTACATTCCGAATTGAGGCATGTCCGAAGCATCTGTGACGTCATCGATGACGTCATCAGTAGGAGTATTAGCGAAAGTGAGCCTTTGGGGCAGTGCAGGAAGGTATTTGGTGTAGAGATGGACCATCCGCGTTGCGAATGCGTCGTGTGGGGTATCATGTTGTAGCTCTCGGAGTATAGACCCTGATTTCAGGGATATTTATAGCATCTGTGACGTCATTGGTGACGCCATTAGTACAAGTTGTAGCGAAAGTGGGCCTTTTTTAGCAGTGAAGGATGTTATTTGGTGTAGAGATGGACCATCCGCGGTCCAAATGGACCGTGTGAGGTGTCATCTTGTAGCAACGCCCACCAACACCATTCTTAATGCTTCAACGCCCTGGTGAAATAGCTCAGAAGCTCTGATATTCCGTGGAATTGTCACTAATTCTTCGAAATGCTTATAGTCATCAACATAATCTATACGTGTTGGACGAGTCTTTTCACTCACCGTATACACGTACCTCAATGAAATGCCCGCTTCAAACCTAGACCAAAAACACGTACTTGGTCTGTGGGCTGATTTCATTGGCTCTCTATTTTTACTATAGTGCTCTTGCATTCTAAACTTGATGGGTTACATTTTGGCCCCATCCTACACCACTGATTTCATTAGGAATAAAACACACAAGACAGGGTTTTTTGGTGAGATCTCTTTTTTTTTTTTTTTTATTCAGTGAACAATAACAACGTGTGAACAACCACGTGAAAACTGAAGCCCAGAACAAGGGGCTTGTAATTAACTGAAGCCCAGAACAAGGGGCTTGCACATTGAAGCCCAGAACAAGGGCCTTGTAAACTTAAGCCCAGAACAAGGGGCTTGTCATTAACTTAAGCCCAGAACGGGGCTTGTACATTGAAATGATGGGCGGCCCAGTCATAGACGAGTACATCGCGGTCCTCGGCCTGGGGGTACTCGTCAAACATCTGTACGATGGTAGATAAGGGTCTTCCCCGGCATCGATGGTAGAGGTAAAACAAGCAATATTGTCCGCACACGCCACTGGTCAGGCTTTGCAACGTTTGACTGTTCCAACACCACGTCTCTGTGCCTTGATCCATGAAGTCTGTTAAATCGGGATGGAGGGGTGGCAGGCCGTACGGGTCAAAGTATTCGCCCTGCTGTTCTGTCAAGTACGCGGCCACCCAGTGTTCACCAGGCCGATCCATCGGGTCCGTGTTGAGAACGTAAGCAGCAGGATACATACGGTCTAATGGAAACACATCTCGGGCGAACACCCCTTGAAACACCCTACGTGTCCCTGGGTCATTCTCCAGCACGGTGGTTATCTGGTCTGTATCCATGTTAGGTGGAGAAGTCACACAGGACGTTGCGCGCCTTGTCCACCTGAATGATGTTGTCAAACTCGGCGTAGCAGATCACATTGACGGTGGTCGCCAGGGCTCGTGCAAAGTGGATTTCCAACCGTAAGTTGCCTTGCTTGGCCAGGGCCAGCTGATGGTCGTTCTCTAAGGTGGGGTTAGATCGAAACAGAACAACGTGTATCCGTTCGCGTAGTCCTCCCGACTGACCATATTCCCTTCGTCCTGGTTGATTTGACCTGTGGCTGTAAACAGGCTCTGATAGGCTCGAATGAAATTCCTCCGCCCAAAGTTCGGTGTTAATTACAACACATATAAGGGAAGTGGGAAGAGGTGCCGACATACTGACTGCGTCACATGACTTCACAGAATAGTCTTCTGGTTAACCTATTCTAAAGCACATACCAAGAATCTAACGATTCCTGGTATGTGTTGTATCTCAGGTACGCTTTTATTGTACCGTGTCTGGCACCTGTTGTCCATCCACATGCAGGGCCACAAAATTGATGCCGAAATGTTGAAAGTCAAACGGATTCTCTGGGTAGGCTCCGCTGAAACTGGTATTTTCCACACA
>JAVTVY010035059.1:0-14466 GCA_036873755.1 Hanleya hanleyi | reverse complement strand
GCACACGCCACTGGTCAGGCTTTGCAACGTTTGACTGTTCCAACACCACGTCTCTGTGCCTTGATCCATGAAGTCTGTTAAATCAGGATGGAGGGGTGGCAGGCCGTACGGGTCAAAGTATTCGCCCTGCTGTTCTGTCAAGTACACGGCCACCCAGTGTTCACCGGGCCGATCCATCGGGTCCGTGTTGAGAACGTAAGCAGCAGGATACATATGGTCTAATGGAAACACATCCCGGGCGAACACCCCTTGAAAGACCATACGTGTCTCTGGGTCATTCTCCAGCACGGTGGTTATCTGGTCTGTATCCATGTTAGGTGGAGAAGTCACACAGGACGTTGCGCGCCTTGTCCACTTGAATGATGTTGTCAAACTCAGCGTAGCAGATCACATTGACGGTGGTCGCCAGGGCTCGTGCAAAGTGGATTTCCAACCGTAAGTTGCCTTGCTTGGCCAGGGTCAGCTGATGGTCGTTCTCTAAGGTGGGGGTCAGATCGAAACAGAACAACGTGTATCCGTTCGCGTAGTCCCCCCGACTGATCATATTCCCTTCGTCCTGGTTGATTTGACCGGTGGCTGTAAACAGGCTCTGATAGGCTCGAATGAAATTCCTGCGCCAAAGTTCGGTGTTAAGGCCGTGGCTGGGACCTGTTGTCCATCCACATGCAGGGCCACAAAATTGATGCCGAAATGTTGAAAGTCAAACGGATTCTCTGGGTAGGCTCCGCTGAAACTAGTATTTTCCACACAGGCCAGGATCAATCGCTTGGGTAGTTCCCCCAGGAACAGGTTTTCTTTATTGGCGCCCATATTTCCAGCAGGCACAGAGAACACTTTGGTTTGTACACGTCGGATAGGGTACTGGGCTGGTTTTGTTTCCAAGGCTTTCATGTGTCCCAATTGAACGGCTGGATTTGGTTTCACTTTTCGGACATACAGCACTGCCTCTTGGATGACAATCTTATAGTCCGCTGCATGCCCCTCTACGTTAGTGGCCATCAAGGCGAAGGTCGGAGGCGCCCGTATCAGTCGGATTTTGATGGGGATCTTGTTCAAGAGGTACCGGTCTTGCATGAACATGTCTGCGTGCAGTCGACCCATCATATCCACCGAGGCACTGTTCGCAGTGAAAGCCTTCCGTTTGTTATTACAACACATATAAGGGAAGTGGGAAGAGGTGCCGACATACTGACTGCGTCACATGACTTCACAGAATAGTCTTCTGGTAAACCTATTCTAAAGCACATACCACCGTGTCCATGTGCTCGGGCGTGTCCTTGTAGATTAAAGCGGTTGTCAGCTGAGATTGTTTAGCCTCTCGGCCATACGACAACAGTGTCTCGATGTAGGCTCGATAGGGGTACGTGTTGGTGGAGTCACTGATGAGTTTGTCGCTGAGAAAAATATCCACCTGCTGAAACATCGAGTGCAGCCAGAGATTCGTCGGGCCCACCGTTGCTTGGTCAGCGATTCTGGTGCCGGCTCCATTGACCACCTTGGCTTTCACATACAAGTAGGTATGGGCTAAATCCACATAGGCCGTATCCGCATTACTGATGGTGAACTCGATGGGCCGGTTTCGTTGATGCTGGAGAGCGGGAGATGCTCCACCCATAATCCTTGTTCGACACTGGTCTGTGTGGGTGGCACGGTCCACAAATCAAATTCACTGTTGGTGGAGGGGCAGGACTCGGCGTGGATCAAGGACATGTTTAAGAAAAGATATCCTTTGTCTTCTTCGATGTGCGTCGTCGCTGGGTCGGTCGTCGACTGGTGCGTGGTCTCGGTGGGGCAGCTCTTTTATTCCCTACGGTGCGTTGTGCTTTGGCCACCAAGACGCCTCCCGCTTCTTTGGCCCGCCGTTTCAAGGATTCTTTGGGTGCCGTACCCCCCAAGACATCACCGGCCACTTGCAGTCCACCGCGTACCGCTTGTTTGCCCATTGCTTTCACCCCACGCGTCACCAAGGGCAGGAACGTTTTGACGATGCTGCCGAGTATGTTCCCCAGTCCATGTCCTCGTTGCATGCGTGCACCGCTAAAGACCGGAAAGCCACCCACGGCCTGTTGGGCATAATAGTCGGCATAGCTGCGTGCATCGCACTCGTAAGGTACTTTCATTATGCAAAGTGGGGAGCACGTGCTTGTCGAAAATGAAGTGTCAGCACCACTTTTCTTCGTTCGAATGCCACCGGTCGTCCCGTGTCATCTCTTATATCCACCGTGATCGTGTTGATGTCAGTTTGTCGTACGGGCAAGTAGAGCATGTGGGTGAAACTGTGGGTGACTTGACCTCCATACGTCTTTTTAATGGGGACCACCCGTAACAGAGATGTGTTGATATCGCCCACGATGTGGTTGTCCACCACGCCCGAGTAGACGTAGAGTCCGTACATACCCGACTTCATATCCATCGGCATCTCGCCATGGTGTTCGGTGGGACCAGCGAACGTCTTTAGATCGAAACCCAGCATTTGCTGTAGGATAGCACTCAGTACGACACTCGACATTGAAGGAACTGGGCCAACCTTGCCATTTCACGAAATGAAACAGTTTGCCACGTCGACGTTCCATTTTCAAAATCTGCTCCACCGTGTAGTAGTCTTGCTGTGTTTTTACAACAGGCTGTAATTCCGTCTCGTAAAACGTCCCCAGATCGTCCAGTTCATAGACTCGCCGCTGTCGGGTTAGGCGCCGTTTAATCAGGAAGTGCTCATCGCTCCAGTTGGGCAAGTAACTTTTCTCGAACTTGCCCTTGACTTTACGGATCCGTACAGGGTCCCCGACCTTGTACACCGCCTTCGTCGTTCGCTGCGATGGCCTGGGGTACAAGACACGCCGGACTTGGGCTTCATTGCGTTGGGTCACGGTAATGGGGGCTCTCTCTATACTTCGATGATAGGCTCGATTGTAACCCCTCACCAGTTTCAGGAGAACATCGATGTACCGCCTTGTATTCTTATAGGTGAAATATTTATACATGCGGCCTTTGAATGTCCTGTTGAACCTCTCCACCACGGAAGCCTTGGTCTCGTTGTACGTATGGAAGAAACTGTTGGAACGGTCTGTTGAGGAATTCCGTGCCTTCGTCGGTTTGCAAATATAAAGGTTTGCGCCCGGTCTTGAAGATGTCTTTGAACGCCGCTATGAGATTTGCCCCGTTTTCGTCCGGATGGGTACCACCCACGCATACTTGGATAGGATATCGATGCACGTCAAGATATACCGATTCTCATCGTTGTGTTTGGCAAAGGCGCTCATATCGACCAAATCCACTTGCCACTGGGCATCTATTCCTCCCACGATGACCCGGTTCCGTAGAAAATGGCGACGGACAGATCGATGTAAGGTATAGGTGTCTTGTCTTCTTAACCAATCTCGGACTTGGGCACGTTGTATCCCCTGGGATTTGGCCGCTCGATAGAGAGCCGACAATGCACTATAGGCCGCCGGACTGTCGTGACTGTAGTATAAGTTATCCAGCACCTTCTCCCAGCGCTTCATGGTGACAAAATGATGATGCACCCTGGCTCTATCGTTTATTTATAACGGGTATATCTTGGGCCGGAGTTTCTGATTTTCTTCATTGGCTTTCACAGTGTCCATGGCAAATGACCAGTCCAACTCGTCTGATGACCGCTTGATAAGCACTTCATCCACATCTACCACGGCATCTTCCAATGCAGACCATAGATCAGGGTGAAGGGTAAAATGCACTGTACCCCCATCTAGCCGAGCCAATTGAGCAAAGAAAGGGCCGCGTCGGATGTACGCATCGTGACACAAGTGGATGAGGTCGCCGTCCAGTTCACCAGACAACACCCGTTTGAATTTGGTCCAGCCCTCCCGGGACAGACGAATGTGAGCCGGGCACGGTTGTGTAGGGTCCGCATCACAGATGTCTCCCACCTCCTCCATGATATCGACCTTATCCCCATACACGTGCAGGAAAACCTCGGGGGTCAAGCTGAGATACGCCAGTATCATATGCTCCGCCATGGTCAGTACGTGAATGGTACCAGAGTTGACTGTTTTTCGTATTTATAGGGACAACCCCGTGAGATCAAAAGGATCAGGTGGTCATATCACTGGGCTGGTTGAGTGTAGCCGGGTAATCAATGGTATCGTCGTCGGGTTCATGTAGTTGTTCATTGGGTTCTGCCGCCGATTCTCTCAGGGCACGAGCCCACTCCAACTCGTCTGATGACCGCTCGTCCGGTGTAAACAGCTGGTCCACGATAGACACCACTTTCTCGAAGGCTGTCCACAGATCGGGTCTAGGGTGAAGCTTCGCGTAGCATCTTGGTAGCGGCCCAGACGTGGGAAGAAAGGTCCACGGTATACGTAGATGGCATTGTCTATGTGGATGACGTGTCCATCGAGCTCGCCGCTCAACACACGTTTAAATTTGGTCCAGCCGTCACGGTGTAGCGTCACCGTATTCGATACGGTCTCAGCGGGCGACCAGCAAACTCCACGGTCTTCCACCAGGGTGACTTTATCTTCATAGACGTGTAACCCCACCCGGGGTGTAAGGGGCAGGATGGCTCGTAGGACGGGTGACATGCTTGGTCCAATGTCGAACGGTGAATGACACACACTCTGTCTGACCCTCGTATTTATAGTCCCCACTGTCAATACCACAGCGCCAAGGTCAATAGGGCACAGACTAGTGTGAGGCCAACCAGCCGGCGCTGGTTCCGTCGGCGTGAGCGCTCCTGGTCCATAGCGCGAGCATCAAGGATGGCTGTCATAGTCCAGTAGTGGTGAGTGATGGCACGCCTCTCCATCGAGTGCACTCTGTGGATGACCGCTTCTGTGAACTCGTTCAGGATCTGGCGTCGTCCCTCGTTGTCATCGCCATCTGCAAACATGGACCGGACCACTGCTCGGTAACCCGTGAATGAATTCACCGCGGTGGCATGCTGCAAAATGCGAGTCGCACAGGGCTGGATCTCCGTCATGGCTCTGCAACCGTAGAAATGAAGGTGTGTGATCCCGAGAGACGTGTTTTATAGACCATGTCACACATGCGCGCCTAGCTCTACGGGTGTAGTCCGTGATACGTACTATTCTGATGGGTTAGTCCAAAATAGAGAGCAACAACAACAACACAGATTACAGATCAATCCTTTTATTATGCGTGAACATCATGCATGTACTGACCTGTCTGTGGGGGTTTCCCACAATGGCGTTCACCTTCGTGTCTTTTCGTGTATGTTGCGTGTCTTTTCGGGTACGTCCGTGTCTTTTCGGTAAAGTCCGTGTCTTTTCGGTAAAGTCCGTGTCTTTTCGGATCGGTGACGTCCGTGTCTATCATCCGGGCACTTCGCGTCTGCGCCTGCATTGGGTATGTATAAGGGTCTTCATGCGTGCGCGCGCGCAATGCGGCTCAGTGGTACACCAGTACACCAGTCTCGATCCTCGACTTGGGGTAGAGTGTGCTAAAAATAGGATTACCAGCTAGCGTGCTATAAAAGGGAAGCGGCCTTGCCATTTCATCAGACACTCTATCAACCACCAAGATGTTCACTTGCACAACTTGCCAGAAGCAGTTTACTCGTCTAGATAATTTACGACGCCACGAGGCCTCCACCCACAACGATGGACTGTATACTTGTATAACCTGCGCACGGTCATTTAATCGGGAAGATGCTTTACTGCGCCACGAACGTTCAATTCATGGGCCACCCAAGCGTCCATGCGAGGATTGTGATCAACTCTTCAAACGACGCAGTCAGTTGCTGCGACACCAACGGTTGATTCATGGTCCGTCTCTACGGTTTGAGCAACAACTTCCTACTGAAGAGGAGCCACGGAAGGTGAGATCCAGTGAAGATAAGCCCGGGGAGACGAACGCCACTGGTGATGCGATGAAGGAGAGCCCGCCTATATCCACAGTTCAGAAGGGCCTGAATATCCAGCCGGACCCCAGCGTTACGGTTTCGAGTCCTGACAACATCGAACATTTTCTGGTGGAGCCCATAAATTTTCCTAGCGATCTCTTACAGGACAACCATCAAATCAGTGACATCGATCGGCGCCATTGGTCCATGACACGGTACTTTTTCCACCCTCAAGATATCTAAAATTTCCCACTGACCAACCGCACCTGTCTACGCAGCTACGTGGAAGCCATCTTCAACGATCAAACTACGGCCTTTACATTGAATGTCGCTTTCGGGTACATCTTACGTCACAAAAAGACGGACCAGTTACAGTATTATTATCCCAGTGCCAACAACCATGTGTTTGACCAGCCGGTCACCATCATTAACCGGGGGTCACTAGAGACGATGCTGGAGATACTGGACACCGTGGAACCCTTGAGATGGGCGCATCGTCAACGCCCCAACATTCAATGGGTGGTAGAGAGGGTAACCAATGTCACGTTTTTCCTGACCAAGCTGACCGATCACACCCATCGGTTGAATGCGTCACCCGTGCACTGATGAATATCATGCCGTACACACACTCTCTGTCTACATGCTGCTCGCTGACTTGAGCTCAGTAAACCCTTGTACCTAATGTGACAATGTGTTAAATAATAAAACATGGTGTTTGATATTTCAATTTGTTTTGCTGTGAACATACTAAACATACCCAGGGCGGCTCCCCCAGCCTGGGTATGATGTAACATTGGGGTAATAAACTATATAAACATTGCTGAACTTGTTGTTATTCACGACAACCGCTATCCGATTGTATAATACTCCGCGCGCGTCACACACTTGCGCAGACCCACCAAACCACGTCCGAAGGTGAACGCCATTGTGGGGAAAAAAAACCCAGTACATCAACACACACAAACAAGTCTAGACATGTACCCAAGGTCACGCCCCATTCACCCCAACCGGAAGTGACGTCACAACCCCCACGTGACCTGCGCAGCAGAATGGATACGACACCCTAGTGTAACCCCCTCACCTAGGCTTCACATGGATACCTCATACGACTCCATTGGCCCATTCGTGGCTCCCCTAGCTCCAACACGTCTAGCGGGACCCATAAAGGGTCCAGTTTTCGACACTAGGTGACCACATCCCGACAGAAATGGCCAGTTTCCGACACCGGATGTGCCGCCATCTTGAACATACGTGCCGCCATCTTGGATATGTCCCATAATGCACCGGGTCAAAATACTCGCTTCTGATTGGACGAGAGCTCCGTGGCGGATTTGAAATACTCGCATCTGATTGGACGAGAGCTCCGCATTGCATCCAGAATGATATTCCTACCGCGCACCCAACCCATCAGATGCCCCTTCATCTAGGCTTCACTTTGATACCTCACTCGACCCCATTGGACCATTAGTAACTCCCCTACATGCCAACACGGCTATTTCCATACCCTTGGGCCACCGCGCATGCGCAGAATGGTGACAACGCCCGAGCCGCTAGTCCAGTCAGATGCCCCTTCACATAAGCTTCACTTTGACTTTGATACCTCATATGACCCCATTGGACCATGAGTAGCTCCCCTAGCTCCCAACACGGCTATTTCCATACCCTTGGGCCACCGCGCATGCGCAGAAGGCCGATAGTTCAACCCCACACCCAGCCCATCAGATGCCCCTTCACCTAAGCTTCACTTTGAAACCTCACTCGACCCCATTGGACCATGAGTAACTCCCCTACATGCCAACAAGGCTATTTCCATACCCTTGGGCCACCGCGCATGCGCAGAATGACGATAGTTCAACCCCACACCCAGCCCATTAGATGCCCCTTCACCTAAGCTTCACTTGGATACCTCACGCGACCCCATTGGACCATGAGTAGCTCCCCTAGCTCCAACACGGCTATGTTCATACCCTTCGGCCACCGCGCATGCGCAGAATGACGCTATCCAACCCAACTAGTCCAGTCAGATGCCCCCTCACCTAGGCTTCACATTGATACATCACTCGACCCCACTGGACCAGTAGTAACTCCCCTAGCTCCAACACGGCTATTTTCATACCCTTGGGCCACCGCGCATGCGCAGAATGACGCTAGTTCAGCCCCCACACCCAGCCCATCAGATGCCCCCTCACCTAGGCTTCCCATTGATACATCACTCGACCCCACTGGACCAGTAGTAACTCCCTTAGCTCCAAAACGGCTATTTCCATACCCTTGGGCCACACGAGTTGTCTCCCTTGCGTCAGTGTGTGCAGATGGCGCTATGATCGACGCCGTGATGTGGAAAGGGCGTCCCCACACCATCCTGGAGCCGCCATTTTGTTTGTTGATTTTCTGCGGAAATACACGGGACAATAAACGCTCGACCCTAGGGTGGTACAGATGCTAGACTGATCCTATTAACATGGTACAACACCTATAGATTATGTTTATTATTATTATATAGCTTAGAGGGTTTTTTTAGGGTAATGTGAGGGTTTTTTCTCCCCGTGACCTCCCCACCGCCTCGTTTGCTCCCTTGCGCCGCCATTTTGACCACCCCACACGCCGCCATTTTGACCACCCCACACCCAGCCCATTAGATGCCCCTTCACATAAGCTTCACTTTGATACCTCACTCGACCCCATCGGACCATTTTATCTAGGGACTACTTTTTCTCCGCGGAAGCAGACCGAATCACCGCCAGACATGACGGCATCACCGCGGAGGAATACATCTTTGACCTGGGTCACGTGATATGCAAATTTGGAACTCTCCTGTGCTGGAGGTAGCTTTTTGGTCAGAGGTCAAAATACTTGCTTCTCATTGGCTGTGTGACCTCCACGTGACCTCCACAAAATATGGAAATTTCTGAGGTCAATATGACTCAATTGACGCTTACACTACTACTCACGGGGACGTGTTTGGGCGATTTTGGGGCCATCCTTGCCCTAACTTGGCCGTGCAGGGTGTCATATTGAAACGTTCGTGGAGAAAACGGCAACTGGCCCTGCGCACTCCCAAAATGCCCACTTTCTCTACTACTTCTCGTCTGCGCAATCGCACATGACGTCATTTGTAGTCCAAGCCACGCCAGTGTGTGTTTGGGAGAGTCTTACTAGCGTTATGGCGTCACTGCGTTAAGCCGGGCGTTGGGCAAGACTCACTCACTCACTCACTCACTCACTCAGTGGTAGTTAAATCATTCACCCAATCACTCACTCAATCAACCACTCACTCAATCGTACCTCACACAGGCAGTCTGTACCTTGTATCATACAATATGGGTCAATCTACCAAAGTAGACAGATCCATCATGCCCTACCTACAACACCAGCAAGCCATCACACAACACATCCTACACAGCTCAAAGGGACGACCCATAAATCGCCCAAACACGCCCTGGTCACCCAAAAATGCCCCCTTTCTCTACTACTCCTTGACTGCGCATGCGCACACGACATCATTTCCAGTTCAGACCACCCCAGTGTGTGTGTGTGTGTGTTTGCGTGTGTGTGTGTGTGCACATACTCCTATACGTAGCTCTACGGGTGTAGTCCATGCTAAGCACTGTTCTGATTGACTAGTCCAATGAGAGAACAACAACAAGCCTAGTGCGTTTGACACATTTCGTTATCCCCTCCATCACAACACACCCAAGCTGGGGAATCCGCTATGGGTGTTTTTACAATTATCGTATACTCTTGTACGTGTATTGTCCAATCAGAAGCCGCTATTTGAGAAAGATCAACCTTCGGCCCTGTTCGCTCTTGTGCAATCAGAAGCCGCCTTTTATTCCAGCAGTACAGGATGCTGCTTGGCGTCCTCGATCGCCACAGCGTGGATAGTAATGGCCGCTGTCATAATACGATCCCAAAAGATGGGTTCCTCGTCCTCCTCACAAGGTCTTCCTCACACAGGCTTTTCTATGACGTAGTCTGTCTATCAGTGGCCGAGCGTTCAGCCCGGATGTCAGAGTGTAGCCTCTTGGTATCAGTGGATAGACTCTCAACAGTCTCACATCATTATCTGCACCCGTGGATTCATCGGCTTCTATCCACTCGGTCGCTCTGTACCCATTTATATTCCTCTTGTGCCGCATCATATCATGCTGTCTGGGAAACGTTCGTCCGCACTCAGGGCAACGGTAAGCCATGTTGATGGTTAGACGTCGACAGCGCACATCCTTTGGGTAGGGTTGGTATTATAGAAGTAACACAGTAACGCCCATAAACACTTAAATATTCAACGCCCTCGAGAGATAGATCAGAAGGTTTTATTGGTATAAATGATATGTGATATCCCATGGAATTGACACTAATTCATTAAAACGTAGTGGCGAGCGTCAACGCCCGTTGTTACGCTTCAACGCTCTATCGTATCTTCTTATCACGATAATGCGGAAGTGATGTCATGGCACCCATGCGTTGGCCATTGATCTCTGACCCATACGGAAGTGACGTGATCGTCGCAAGTGAAAAAACTTCCTCGCACGCACGTGCTCTCACCTGGAGGGGGCCACTGGTACCTACAGCTTGTGAATGACCGGAGATTACGTCATACCCGGAAGTGAAGTTATCTGCGCAAGTAACGTCATGGCGCATGGTCGCGCCATCTGGACCTTTGTGCATCCTTTTGCCGACAGGTTGTATGGTCCAGGTGGATCTATGAACGGTATAGCCTGCTGCCGCTTGAAATGAAGGACGATCTCAGGTATAGGTCCATCATAGAGACCAAGGGTCACATGGAAGAGGATATAGAGCTACCACTCATAGAGGCCCAGAAAAAAACACCAGCCGTCTAAGGATATGTCGGCGATAAATACCCTGGGCTGCAACAAGACGCTTAGGGATAGGCCAAAGCGAATTGACGACCGAAGATTTACGCAATACAAGGGCAAATTCTCAAAGGTTGGCTTCTGATTGGACAAGAGCGAACAAGGCCGAAGATTGAACTTTCTCGAGTGGCGACTTCTGATTGGACAATACGCAGACAAGTGTACGAGAATTGTAAACACATCCATAGCTGCTTCCACAGCTTGGGGGTGCTGTGGTGGAGAGGATAATGAAACGTGTAATACGCAATGGGCTTGTTGCTGTTATTGTTGTTGCTGTTCTCTCTTTGGAATAGCCAATCAGAACAGTGCTACGATCGGTCACCAACTTCCGCACATAGCCGACATTCGTGTGTTACACGCACTATCGGAAGAAACAAACTGCATAATATCTGGGATAACGTATCAATGTCATATTGTATCCCAGATATAGTATACGCAGAGTCTCTCCTTATCGTTTTGAAGTGGACCATACTAGAAACATTATCTACAATCGGCAACGAAGAAAAACGAGTTACTCTGCGCAACACATTCGGATCCCTACTTGGAAGCATGAATACCGATCCTTCCCACTTAACTGGAAATCATTGGATACTGTTTTATTTCCGCAGTGACTTCGGATATTTATTCGACTCATATGGATCATTCTCCCAACGTCAGAGTTTGTAACCTCCAAACCGTCGCTAAACAAGGCTCTGACTTCACCCCTATACAAATGCCTGGCGCGCAGCCGCATTGCGTCTTTTCCGCTGAGCCAATAAGAGAGCGCGTTATATTTTCCGGCTGACTACGTCCTCACAGCTGATCACCGCGTGAAGACGGGTGGTCATATTGTAAACAACATTTGACGGGCTAGCATTCCGATTCACGCTGAGAGCTATTGTAAGCATTAATTGATAATGACCCTGGAAAATGGATCAAACAGGTCGTAGACGTGACCAGACAATCAACAAGCGTGCGTCTTTCAGAAAATTATATTAAGGACATGTGTATCGAATGATACCTGTGTTTCATGTCGCCGGTCTTGAACTCAGTGAGGGAGGGTAACACAACACAAATCAACGTCAACACAAAATATAATATTGAAAAATTACTCAGCCAAAATTACTCATCTGAACTTCAGCGAGGTATATATTATTATGTATTGATGTGCAACAAGTAAGTAATAAAAACAATCAGTGAAGGAGGTGGACGAGAACTGTGCATCGGAACACATCATTGGCCTAATTTCCTCGCAGTACTAAATATTAAATAATGAGATATCTGCAGTTAAATGTGCTTGTTTCCCTGTTTATACCCATAAATAATATTAAGATTTTGTCTGAAAATAACGGATTTCAGTTTAGCAACTGTGGTTTAATTTAATAATTAATTCAGTTTTTTTTTTCAAATAGCAATTTTTTATCAAACTAACTTATTTAAATTTGTTCAAACTAAAAAATGTTTATCAAATAAATTGGCTTTGAATTAAAAAATGACAATAACAGTATTATCACAATTTTCAGTATTATATTTAAAATTTATATTATAATTTAGTATTATTATTTTATTAATATAATTTACCTGTTTATAAATTTACCATCGAATCACCGCATGAGCCTCGTCGGCGACAATAGCCGCTGTGGTTCCCCGTGTTTAATTAGCAAATCGCGGTTCTCTTCCTGGTTTAACAGTAATTCGAGGCTTAAGAATACAAATGAATAAGGTCCCTCCTGTAGTTTTTCTCTGTCGCAATCGCCAGGTGCAAGATATGTGGCAGTAAATCCCAGGGCTCGAAGTACATTTACTTGCTCGTTCATGATGGAAGTTAACTGACAGATCACAAATACCAGTCCGGTTTTTTTAAACAGGACGCCCCTCAAAGATTTGCCGCTGTTCGTTCTCGTCGATATACAACGCCTATGTTGATTGGCTCACCGAAGTTACGCTGAGCTTTTCGGAAATCATCGGCGCCATTCGGTAATCTCAACAAGTTCGCTTCATTTAGTAACGGAGGCTGTTGATTGGGCGGGAGCCATGCGCCGAAAAGCTGCGCGCCGCAATTAGCCCCACTTTGACATCAGAGGGTATATACGACAATAGGGCATATACAATCTGATGCCATGAGAATGATATGGATAAGCTCCAAACTTTTAGAAGACAGGCTTCGTCAAGTTTTCCGACAATAATTGTCAATTCTAGGTATAATAACGTCCAACTCGAGTTATACAATTCTCGCACATGTGGAATTATTTGTGTATACTTTTCGTCTAGATATAGAGATATAGATAGATATACATGTATTCACCAACAATGATGTGCTAACATTACAGAGACAGGTTCAGAAAACAATAGAGGGAATAAAACCCAAATTGGCTTGTTCCATCTCGGAAAAAAGAAATATGTTACAAAAACGAAGGTTAGATGCGATAGGTGAAGGTATTTGACACATACAAAAAGAAGAAGAAAAACAACAGAACAAGTTAATGCATAGCACATGTGATGCTCCCCAATACAATTGCTGAAGTATTTCAGTTCTAACCGCTGTCATAATGATGGTTATGTAGACCACTGAATTGCCAATTACTTTGGAAATTGCATGTGGATTGCTCCTAGGAAAATGAACTATTTTTGTTTTGTTCTGATTGTTTATATTCAATTATTTGCGCATTTATATATAGTCATTGATCTTTATAGAATATATCACGTCATTCATCGTGATAACCATGGACGTGAATGGATGAAAGGAGTACCTCTCAGGTGTATATGTCGATACTAATGACTCGTCATCTTTCATCGGGCCCTCAAGGTTAGTGTTAAATTGCAGAATCGTGCCTATAATATTTCCTTCTCTGAAGTGATCAATGCAAACAGATATGCGACAGTGACTTTAAAGAAGAAGGGTGTTGGTGTTGGGTATTACGTCACTGAAAATAAGAAGAAAGCCAGTTACAATTACGCCGAGAGAGATATGAGGACTGTCAAGAGTGTCATGCATAGAACTTTTAATCATAAATAAACTTAGCGTTATGAAGATGTCTTGCACGACATTGTACTAGAATAGTCCTCAAAGATATATGAATCAGAGAGTATTCCAAAGAGACTATCAAGCAAATTGGACAGAGGAATTGTTTGAAGCTCACCATATGTTTCGAATGACTGGGATAATACACACAAGATAGTCGATTTCATGGATGAGTTTATCGAAGAAGGCTTCTATCAGAATTGGAAAAGGTACAAAAGATCCGGATGCATTATTGGCGTATCAAAAAGATACTGAATACAAGCGTCCTGTCCGTCATTCATTATTCAACCGTCGTCCATAGAAGAATCTCCATGTCCATAAACGCGTGAGAAGTGAAAACACTTCTCCGTAGAGGTAGGATAGATTGTTTTTGTGAAAAGTTTAGGTTAGCCTATAAAATTCGCAAGTTGTGTTTCACAGGAGGACATCGAGACAAGTTTTTGAATTTTCACTCTTGAATTGTATATTATGACCATATCGAGTGGACTAACCACATTCATGGAGAAACCGTCAAACGCGTCACATATTTAGCTCTCATTCACAGGTATAATGTTAGAAGAGGATTAGGTTTGCGATGTTGATAAGTGGAGAGAGAAGCTTACCAGATTCCATATAATAGATTCAGCTGTCAGCCGTCATGTGACAAGGATTACAACCAATTTCTCATCTCAACACGTTCTAGAACGGGTTAAATCAGAACTTGATAGACAGCATCAGCGTTCAAGCACCAACTAGACCCGTTAAAA